>JBBBDQ010025089.1:0-65506 GCA_037127315.1 Ascarosepion bandense
CTCCGTATGTATGAATTTACCGGTGCTCCCTATGAATGAATTTACTGGTGCTCCGTATGTATGAATTGACCGGTGCTCCCTATGTATGAATTTACTGGTTGCTCCCTATGTATGAATTTACTGGTGCTCCATATGTATGAATGTACTGGTGCTCCCTATGTATGAATTTACTGGTTCTCCCTATGTATGAATTTACTGGTGCACCGTATGTATGAATTGACCGGTGCTCCCTATGTATGAATTTACTGGTGCTCCCTATGTATGAATTTACTGGTGCTCCCTATGTATGAATTTACTGGTGCTCCCTATGTATGAATTTACTGGTGCTCCCTATGTATGAATTTACTGGTGCTCCCTCTGTATGAATTTACTGGTGCTCCCTATGTATGAATTTACTGGTGCTCCCCATGTATGAATTTACTGGTGCTCCCTATGTATGAATTTACTGGTGCTCCGTATTTATGAATTTACTGGTGCTCCCTATGTATGAATTTACTGGTGCTCCATATGTATGAATTTACTGGTGCTCCCTATGTATGAATTTACTGGTACTCCCTATGTATTAATTTACTGGTGCTCCGTATGTATGAATTTACTGGTGCTCCCTATGTATGAATTTACTGGTGCTCCCTATGTATTAATTTACTGGTGCTCCCTATGTATGAATTTACTGGTGCTCCCTATGTATGAATTTACTGGTGCTCCGTATGTATGAATTTACTGGTGCTCCGTATGTATGAATTTACTGGTGCTCCGTATGTATGAATTTACTGGTGCTCCCTATGTATGAATTTACTGGTGCTCCGCATGTATGAATTTACTGGTGCTACTATGTATGAATTTACTGGTGCTCCGTATGTATGAATTTACTGGTGCTCCGTATGTATGAATTTACTGGTGCTCCCTATGTATGAATTTACTGGTGCTCCGTATGTATGAATGTACTGGTGCTCCCTATGTATGAATTTACTGGTGCTCCCTATGTATGAATTTACTGGTGCTCCCTATGTATGAATTTACTGGTGCTCACTATGTATGAATTTACTGGTGCTCCCTATGTATGAATTTACTGGTGCTCCCTATGTATCAATTTACTGGTGCACCCCTATGTATGAATTTACTGGTGCTCCGTATGTATGAATTTACTGGTGCTCCCTATGTATGAATTTACTGGTGCACCTATGTATGAATAAATACTGGTGCTCCCTATGTATGAATTTACTGGTTCTCCCTATGTATGAATTTACTGGTGCTCCCTATGTATGAATTTACTGGTGCTCCGTATGTATGAATTTACTGGTGCTCCCCATGTATGAATTTACTGGTGCTCCCTATGTATGACTGGTGCTCACTATGTATGAATTTACTGGTTTTCACTATGTATGAATTTACTGGTGCTCCCTATGTATGAATTTACTGGTGCTCCTATGTATGAATTTACTGGTGCTCACTATGTATGAATTTACTGGTGCTCCCTATGTATGAATTTACTGGTGCTCCCTATGTATGAATTTACTGGTGCTCCCCATGTATGAATTTACTGGTGAACCCTATGTATGAATTTACTGGTGCTCCGTATGTATGAATTTACTGGTGCTCCGTATGTATGAATTTACTGGTGCTCCGTATGTATGAATTTACTGGTGCTCCCTATGTATGAACTTACTGGTGCTCCGTATGTATGAATTTACTTGTGCTCCCTATGTATGAATTTACTGGTGCTCCGTATGTATGAATTTACTGGTGCTCCGTATGTATGAATTTACTAGTGCTCCGTATGTATGAATTTACTGGTGCTCCCTATGTATGAATTTACTGGTGCTCCCTATGTATGAATTTACTGGTGCTCCATATGTATGAATGTACTGGTGCTCCCTATGTATGAATTTACTGGTTCTCCCTATGTATGAATTTACTGGTGCTCCCTATGTATGAATTTACTGGTGCTCCCTATGTATGAATTTACTGGTGCTCACCTATGTATGAATTTACTGGTGCTCCCTATGTATGAATTTACTGGTGCTCCCTATGTATGAATTTACTGGTGAACCCTCCCCATGTATGAATTTACTGGTGTTCCCGTATGTATGAATTTACCTGGTGCTCCCGTATGTATGAATTTACTGGTGCACCGTATGTATGAATTTACTGGTGCTCCTATATGTATCAAATTTACTGGTGCTCCACTATGTATTGAATTTACCTATGCTCCCTATGTATTAATTTACTGGTGCTCCCTATGTATGAATGTACTGGTGCTCACTATGTATGAATTTACTGGTGCTCCCTATGTATGAATTTACTGGTGCTCCCTATGTATGAATTTACGGGTGCTCCGTATGTATGAATTTACTGGTGCTCCGTATGTATGAATTTACTGGTGCTCCGTATGTATGAATTTACTGGTGCTCCCTATGTATGAATTTACTGGTGCTCCCTATGTATTAATTTACTGGTGCTCCCTATGTATGAATTTACTGGTGCTCCCTATGTATGAATTTACTGGTGCTCCGTATGTATGAATTTACTGGTGCTCCCTATGTATGAATTTACTGGTGCTCCGTATGTATGAATTTACTGGTGCTCCCTATGTATGAATTTACTGGTGCTCCGTATGTATGAATTTACTGGTGCTCCCGATGTATGAATTTACTGGTGCTCCCTATGTATGAATTTACTGGTGCCTCCGTATGTATGAATTTACTGGTGCTCCCTATGTATGAATTTACTGGTACTCCCTATGTATTAATTTACTGGTGCTCCCTATGTATGAATTTACTGGTGCTCCGTATGTATGAATTTACTGGTGCTCCCTATGTATGAATTTACTGGGGTCTCCGTATGTATGAACTTACTGGTGCTCCCTATGTATGAATTTACTGGTGCTCCGTATGTATGAATTTACTGGTGCTCCGTATGTATGAATTTACTGTTGCTCCCCTATGTATGAATTTAATTTACTGATGCTCCCTTATGTATGAATGTACTGGTGCTCCCTATGTATGAATTTACTGGTGCTCCGTATGTATGAATTTACTGGTGCTCACTATGTATGAATTAACTGGTGCTCCGTATGTATGAATTTACTGGTGCTCCCTATGTCTGAATTTACTGGTGCTCCGTATGTATGAATTTACTGGTGCTCCGTATGTATGAATTTACTGGTGCTCCGTGTGTATGAATTTACTGGTGCTCCCTATGTATGAATTTACTGGTGCTCCCTATGTATGAATTTACTGGTGCTCCGTATGTATGAATTTACCGGTGCTCCCTATGTATGAATTTACTGGTGCTCCGTATGTATGAATTGACCGGTGCTCCCTATGTATGAATTTACTGTTGCTCCCTATGTATGAATTTACTGATGCTCCCTATGTATGAATTTACTGGTGCTCCCTATGTATGAATTTACTGGTGCTCCCTATGTATGAATTTACTGGTGCTCCGTATGTATGAATTTACTGGTGCTCCCTATGTATGAATTTACTGGTGCTCCCTATGTATGAATTTACTGGTGCTCCCTATGTATGAATTTACTGGTGCTCCCTATGTATGAATTTACTGGTGCTCCCTATGTATGAATTTACTGGTGCTCCCTCCTGTATGGGAATTTACTGGTGCTCCCTATGTATGAATTTCACTGGTGCTCCCCCATGTATGAATTTACTGGTGCTCCCTATGTATGAATTTACTGGTGCTCCGTATGTATGAATTTACTGGTGCTCCCTATGTATGAATTTACTGGTGCTCCGTATGTATGAATTTACAGGTGCTCCGTATGTATGAATTTACTGGTGCTCCCGATGTATGAATTTACTGGTGCTCCCCATGTATGAATTTACTGGTGCTCCCTATGTATGAATTTACTGGTGCTCCGTATGTATGAATTTACTGGTGCTCACTATGTATGAATTTACTGGTGCTCCGTATGTATGAATTTACTGGTGATCCGTATGTATGAATTTACTGCTGCTCCCTATGTATGAATTTACTGGTGCTCCGTATGTATGAATTTACTGGTGCTCCCTATGTATGAATTTACTGGTGCTCCGTATGTATGAATTTACTGGTGCTCCTCCCTATGTATGAATTTACTGGTGCTCCGTATGTATGAATTTACTGGTGCTCCCTATGTATGAATTTACTGGTGCTCCCTATTGTATGAATTTACTGGTGCTCCCTATGTATTAATTTACTGGTGCTCCCCATGTATGAATTTACTGGTGCTCCCTATGTATGAATTTACTGGTGCTCCGTATGTATGAATTTACTGGTGCTCCCTATGTATGAATTTACTGGTGCTCCCTATGTATGAATTTACTGGTGCTCCGTATGTATGAATTTACTGGTGCTCCCTATGTATGAATTTACTGGTGCTCCGTATGTATGAATTTACTGGTGCTCCCTATGTATGAATTTACTGGTGCTCCCTATGTATGAATTTACTGGTGCTCCGTATGTATGAATTTACTGGTGCTCCTAATAGCAAGTTACTGGTGCTCCGTATGTATGAATGTACTGGTGCTCCCTATGTATGGTTACTGGTGCTCCGTATGTATGAATTTACTTGTGCTCACTATGTATGAATTAACTGGTGCTCCGTATGTATGGTTACTGGTGCTCCCTATGTCTGGTATAGGTGCTCCGTATGTATGAATTTACAGTGCTCCGTATGTATGAATTTACTGGTGCTCCGTATGTATGAATTTACTGGTGCTCCTATGTATGTAAATTTACTGGTGCTCCCTATGTATGAATTTACTGGTGCTCCGTATGTATGAATTTACCGGTGCTCTCTATGTATGAATTTACTGGTGCTCCGTATGTGAATTGACCGGTGCTCCCTATGTATGAATTTACTGGTGCTCCCTATGTAGATTTACTGGTGCTCCCTATGTATGAATTTACTGGTGCTCCCTATGTATGAATTTACTGGTGCTCCTATGTATGGTACTGGTGCTCCGTATGTATGGGTACCGGTGCTCTATGTATGAATTTACTGGTGCTCCGTATGTATGAATTGACCGGTGCTCCTATGTATGAATGCACGAACATACCTATGTATGCATTTACTGGTGCTCCCTATGTATGAATTTACTGGTGCTCCCTATGTATGAATTTACTGGTGCTCCTATGTATGAATTTACTGGTGCCTATGGTGCTGGTGCTCCGTATGTATGAATTTACTGGTGCTCCCTATGTATGAATTTACTGGTGCTCCGTATGTATGAATTTACTGGTGATCCGTATGTATGAATTTACTGGTGCTCCCTATGTATGGGTTACTGGTGCTCCGTATGTAGGGGTACTGGTGCTCTGTATGTATGAATTTACTGCTGCTCCGTATGTATAGATTGCTGGTGCTCCTATGTATGAATTTACTGGTGCTCCGTATGTATGAATTTACTGGTGCTCCTATGTATGAATTTACTGGTGCTCCGTATATATGAATTTACTGGTGCTGCGTATGTATGAATTTACTGGTGCTCCGTATGTATGAATTGCCGGTGCTCCCTATGTATGAATTTACTGGTGCTCCGTATGTATGAATATACTGGTGCTCCCTATGTATGAATTTACTGGTGCTCTCTATGTATGAATTTACTGGTGCTCCCTATGTATGAATTTACTGGTGCTCCGTATATATGAATTTACTGGTGCTGCGTATGTATGAATTTACTGGTGCTCCGTATGTATGAATTTACTGGTGCTCCGTATGTATGAATTTACTGGTGCTCCCTATGTATGAATTTACTGGTGCTCCCTATGTATGAATTTACTGGTGCTCCCCATACTGTAGATTTACTGGTGCTCCCTATGTATGAATTTACTGGTGCTCCGTATGTATGAATTTACTGGTGCTCCCTATGTGTAAATTTACTGGTGCTCCCTATGTATGAATTTACTGGTGCTCCCTATGTATGAATTTACTAGTGCTCCGTATGTATGGGTTACTGGTGCTCCGTATGTATGAATTTACTGGTGCTCGCTATGTATGAATTTACTGGTGCTCCGTATGTATGAATGTACTGGTGCTCCCTATGTATATAATTTACTGGTGCTCCCTATGTATGAATTTACTGGTGCTCCCTATGTATGAATTTACTGGTGCTCCGTATGTATGAATGTACTGGTGCTCACTATGTATGAATTTACTGGTTCTCCCTATGTATGAATTTACTGGTGCTCCGTATGTATGAATTTACTGGTGCTCATATGTATGAATTTACTAGTGCTCCGTATGTATGAATTTACTGGTGCTCCCTATGTATGAATTTGCTGGTGCTCCTATGTATGAATTTACTGGTGCTCCGTATGTATGAATGTACTGGTGCTCCCTATGTATGAATTTACTGGTTCTCCCTATGTAGGAATTTACTGGTGCTCCTATGTATGAATTTACTGGTTCTCCCTATGTATGAATTTACTGGTGCTCCGTATGTATGAATGTACTGGTGCTCACTATGTATGAATTTACTGGTTCTCCCTATGTATGAATTTACGGGTGCTCCGTATGTATGAATTTACTGGTGCTCCGTATGTATGAATTTACTAGTGCTCCGTATGTATGAATTTACTGGTGCTCCCTATGTATGAATTTACTGGTGCTCCCTATGTATGAATTTACTGGTGCTCCGTATGTATGAATGTACTGGTGCTCCCTATGTATGAATTTACTGGTTCTCCCTATGTGAATTTACTGGTGCTCCCTATGTATGAATTTACTGGTGCTCCCTATGTATGAATTTACTGGTGCTCACTATGCATGAATTTACTGGTGCTCCCTGTAGATTACTGGTGCTCCTATGTATGAATTTACTGGTGCTCCCCATGTATGAATTTACTGGTGAACCCTATGTATGAATTTACTGGCGTTAACTCGTATGTATGAATTTACTGGTGCTCCGTATGTATGAATTGGAATTGCTCATTATGTGAATTTACTGGTGCTCCTATGTATTAATTTACTGGTGCTCCCTATGTATGAATGTACTGGTACTCACTATGTACAAGATTTACTGGTGCTCCTATGTATGAATTTACTGGTGCTCCCTATGTATGAATTTACAGGTAGTCCCTATGTATGATTTACTGGTGCTCCATATGTATGAATTTACTGGTGCTCCGTATGTATGAATTTACTGGTGCTCCTATGTATGAATTTACTGGTGCTCCCTATGTATGAATTTACTGGTGCACTCGTATGTATGAATTTACTGGTGCTCCCTATGTATGAATTTACTGGTGCTCCGTATGTATGAATGTACTGGTGCTCCCTATGTAGATTGCTGGGGCTCCGTATGTATGAATTTACTGGTGCTCCGTATGTATGAATTTGCTGGTGCTCCGTATGTATGAATTTACTGGTGCTCCCTATGTATGAATTTACTGGTGCTCCCTATGTATTAATTTACTGGTGCTCCTATGTATGAATTTACTGGTGCTCCCTATATGGGTACTGGTGCTCCGTATGTTGGAATTTACAGGTGCTTCGTATGTATGAATTTACTGGTGCTCCCTATGTATGAATTTACTGGTGCTCCGTATGTATGAATTTACTGGTGCTCCCTATGTATGAATTTACTGGTGCTCCGTATGTATGAATTTACTGGTGCTCTATGTATATGAATTTACTGGTGCTCCCTATGTATGAATTTGCTGGTCTCGTATGTATGAATTTACTGGTGCTCCCTATGTCTGTATGAATTGCACTGGTACTCCCTATGTATTAATTTACTGGTGCTCCCTATGTATGCATTTACTGGTGCTCCGTATGTATCGTTACTGGTGCTCCCTGTATTAATTTACTGGTGCTCCGTATGTATGAATTTACTGGTGCTCCCTATGTATGAATTTACTGGTGCTCCGTATGTATGAATTTACTGGTGCTCCGTATGTATGAATTTACTGGTGCTCCGTATGTATGAATTTACTGGTGCTCCCTATGTATGAATTTACCGGTGCTCCGTACGTATGAATTTACTGGTGCTCCGTATGTATGAATTTACTGGTGCTCCCTATGTATGAATTGCTGGTGCTCCGTATGTATGAATGTACTAGTGTTCCCTATGTATGAATTTACTGGTGCTCCGTATGTATGAATTTACTTGTGCTCACTATGTATGAATTTACTGGTGCTCCGTATGTATGAATTTACAGGTGCTCCCTATGTCTGAATTTACTGGTGCTCCGTATGTATGAATTTACTGGTGCTCCCTATGTATGAATTTACTGGTGCTCCTATGTATGAATTTACTGGTGCTCCCTATGTATGAATTTTACTGGTGCTCCTATGTATGAATTTACTGGTGCTCCGTATGTATGAATTTACTGGTGCTCCCTATGTATGAATTTACTGGTGCTCCTATGTATGAATTTACTGGTGCTCCCTATGTATGAATTTACTGGTGCTCCCCCTTGTATGAATTTACTGGTGCTCCCTATGTATGAATTTACTGGTGCTCCCTATGTATGAATTTACTCGTGCTCCCTATGTATGAATTTACTGGTGCTCCGTATGTATGAATTTACTGGTGCTCCGTATGTATGAATTTACTGGTGCTCCGTATGTATGAATTTACTGGTGCTCCATATGTATGGGTTACTGTACTCGTATGTATGAATTTACTGGTGCTCCCTATGTATGTATTTACTGGTGCTCCGTATGTATGAATTTACTGGTGCTCCCTATGTATGAATTTACTGGTGCTCCGTATGTATGAATTTACTGGTGCTCCGTATGTATGAATTTACTGGTGCTCGTATGTATGAATTTACTGGTGCTACGTATGTATGAATTTACTGGTGCTCCTATGTATGAATTTACTGGTGCTCCGTATGTATGGATTACTGGTGCTCCCTATGTATGAATTTACTGGTGCTCCGTATGTATGATTTTACTGGTGCTCCCTATGTATGGTACTGGTGCTCCGTATGTATGAATTTACTGGTGCTCCCTATGTATGAATTTACTGGTGCTCCGTATGTATGAATTTACTGGTGCTCCGTATGTATGAATTTACAGGTGCTCCCTATGTATGAATTTACTGGTGCTCCGTATGTATGAATTGACCGGTGCTCCCTATGTATGAATTTACTGGTGCTCCCTATGTATGAATTTACTGGTGCTCCCTATGTATGAATTTACTGGTGCTCCCTATGTATGAATTTACTGGTGCTCCCTATGTATGAATTTACTGGTGCTCCGTATGTATGAATTTACTGGTACTCCCTATGTATGGGTACTGGTGCTCCCTATGTATGAATTTACTGGTGCTCCCTGTGTATGAATTTACTGGTGCTCCGTATGTATGAATTTACTGGTGCTCCGTATGTATGAATTTACTGGTGCTCCCTATGTATGAATTTACTGGTGCTCCGTATGTATGAATTTACTGGTGCTCGGTATGTATGGGGCTACTGGTGCTCCGTATGTATGAATTTACTGGTGCTGTGTGTATGGGGTACTGGTGCTCCCTATGTATGGGGTACTGGTGCTCCGTATGTATGAATTTACTGGTGCTCCTATTGTGAATTTACTGGTGCTCCGTATGTATGAATTTACTACAGTGCTCCACGTATGCTGGTTACTGGTGCTCCGTATGTATGAATTTACTGGTGCTCCGTATGTATGGGTACTGGTGCTCCCTATGTATGAATTTACTGGTGCTCCCTATGTATGAATTTACTGGTGCTCCGTATGTATGGTACTGGTGCTCCGTATGTATAAATTTACTGGTGCTCCGTATGTATGGGTACTGGTGCTCCGTATGTATAGATTACTGGTGCTCCATATGTATGAATTTACAATGCTCCCTATGTATGAATTTACTGGTGCTCCGTATGTATGAATTTACTGGTGCTCCGTATGTATGAATTTACTGGTGCTCCGTATGTATGAATTACTGGTGCTCCATATGTATGAATTTACTGGTCTCCGTATGTATGAATTGTACTGGTGCTCCGTATGTATGAATTGCTGGTGCTCCCTATGTGTGGGGTACTGGTGCTCCGTATGTATACTGAATTTACTGGTGCTCCATATGTATGAATTTACTGGTGCTCCGTATGTATGGGTACTGGTGCTCCATATGTATGGGAGGGCTACTGGTGCTCCGTATGTATGGGTACTGGTGCACTCCATATGTATGAATTTACTGGTGCTTCGTATGTATGAATTTACTGGTGCTTCGTATGTATGAATTTACTGGTGCTCCATATGTATGAATTTACTGGTGCTCCGTATGTATGAATTTACTGGTGCTCCCTATGTATACGGTGCTGGTGCTCCCTATGTATGAATTTACTGGTGCTCCCTATATGTAGATTTACTGGTGCTCCGTATGTATGTGAATTTACTGGTGCTCCATATGTATGAATTTACTGGTGCTCCGTATGTATGAATTTACTGGTGCTCCCTATGTATGGGTACTGGTGCTCCTGTGCATCGTTACTGGCGAATTGCTCCGTATGTGTAAATTTACTGGTGCTCCCTATGTATGAATTTACTGGTGCTCCGTATGTATGAATTTACTGGTGCTCCATATGTATGAATTTACTGGTGCTCCCTATGTATGAATTTACTGGTGCTCCGTATGTATGAATTTACTGGTGCTCAGCATGTATGAATTTACTGGTGCTCCGTATGTATGAATTTGCTGGTGCTCCATATGTATGAATTTACTGGTGCTCCGTATGTAGATTTACTGGTGCTCCGTATGTATGAATTTACTGGTGCTCCCTATGTATGAATTTACTGGTGCTCCGTATACTTGTAATTCTGGTGCTCCATATGTATGAATTTACTGGTGCTCCGTATGTATGAATTTTTGTTTGCTCCATATGTATGAATTTACTGGTGCTCCGTATGTATGAATTTACTGGTGCTCCATATGTATGGTACTGGTGCTTCGTATGTGTAGATTTACTGGTGCTCCTATGTATGGTGCTGATTGCTCCTATGCTGAATTTACTGGTGCTCCGTATGTATGAATTTACTGGTACTCCATATGTATACATTTACTGGTGCTCCGTATGTATGAATTTACTGGTGCTCCCTATGTATGAATTACTGGTGCTCCGTATGTATGAATTTACTGGTGCTCCCTATGTATGAATTTACTGGTGCTCCGTATGTATGAATTTACTGGTGCTCCATATGTATGAATTTACTGGTGCTCCCTATGTATAGATTACTGGTGCTCCGTATGTATGAGTTACTGGTGCTCCATATGTATGAATTTACTGGTGCTCCGTATGTATGAATTTACTGGTGCTCCGTATGTATGAATTTGCACAATTGCTCCCTATGTATGAATTTACTGGTGCTCACTATGTATGAATTTACTGGTGCTCCATATGTATGAATTGCTGGTGCTCCAAATGTATGAATTTACTGGTGCTCCGTATGTATGAATTTACTGGTGCTCCTATGTATGAATTTACTGGTGCTCTATGTATGAATTTACTGGTGCTCCCTATGTATGAATTTACTGGTGCTCCCTATGTATGAATTTACTGGTGCTCCGTATGTATGTATTTACTGGTGCTCCGTATGTATGAATTTACTGGTGCTCCGTATGTATGAATTTACTGGTGCTCCCTATGTGGTTACTGGTGCTCCGTATGTATGAATTTACTGGTGCTCCGTATGTATGAATTTACTGGTGCTCCGTATGTATGAATTTACTGGTGCTCCATATGTATGAATTTACTGGTGCTCCGTATGTATGAATTTACTGGTGCTCCGTATGCGCCGATTTACTGGTGCTCCCTATGTATGAATTACTGGTGCTCCGTATGTCGTTACTGTAGTACTCCATATGTATGAATTTACTGGTGCTCCGTATGTATGAATTTACTGGTGCTCCATATGTATGAATTTACTGGTGCTCCGTATGTATGAATTTACTGGTGCTCCATATGTATGAATTTACTGGTGCTTCGTATGTATGAATTTACTGGTGCTCCGTATGTATGAATTTAATGGTGCTCCCTATGTATGAATTTACTGGTGCTCCGTATGTATGAATTTACTGGTGCTCCATATGTATGCATTTACTGGTGCTCCGTATGTATGAATTTACTGGTGCTCCTATGTATGGTGCTGGTGCTCCGTATGTATGAATTTACTGGTGCTCTATGTATGGATTTGCTGGTGCTCCGTATGTATGAATTTACTGGTGCTCCATATGTATGAATTTACTGGTGCTCCCTATGTATGAATTTACTGGTGCTCCGTATGTGGTTACTGGTGCTCCATATGTATGAATTTACTGGTGCTCCGTATGTATGAATTTACTGGTGCTCCATGTATGAATTGCTGGTGCTCCTATGTATGAATTTACTGGTGCTCACTATGTATGAATTTACTGGTGCTCCATATGTATGAATTTACTGGTGCTCCAAATGTATGAATTTACTGGTGCTCCGTATGTATGGGAGTACGGTGCTCCCTATGTATGAATTTACTGGTGCTCCCTATGTATGAATTTACTAGAATTGCTTTACCTATGTATGAATTTACTGGTGCTCCCTATGTATGAATTTACTGGTGCTCCGTATGTATGAATTTACTGGTGCTCCCCCCATGTATGAATTTACTGGTGCTCCCTATGTATGAATTTACTGGTGCTCCGTATGTATGAATTTACTGGTGCTCCGTATGTATATGAATTTACTGGTGCTCCTATGTATGAATTTACTGGTGCTCCGTATGTATGAATTTACTGGTGCTCCATATGTATGGGTACTGGTGCTCCCTATGTATGAATTTACTGGTGCTCCGTATGTATGAATTTACTGGTGCTCCGTATGTATGGGTACTGGTGCTCGTATGTATGGTACTGGTGCTCCATATGTATGAATTTACGGTGCTCCGTATGTATGGGTTACTGGTGCTCCGTATGTATGAATTTACTGGTGCTCCCTATGTATGAATTTACTGGTGCTCCGTATGTATGAATTTACTGGTGCTCCATATGTATGAATTTACTGGTGCTCCGTATGTATGAATTTACTGGTGCTCCATATGTATGAATTTACTGGAGCTCCGTATGTATGAATTTACTGTGGTGCTCCATATGTATGAATTTACTGGTGCTTCGTATGTATGAATTTACTGGTGCTCCGTATGTATGAATTTAATGGTGTATGTGTATGAGTTACTGGTGCTCCGTATGTATGAATTTACTGGTGCTCCATATGTACTGCATTTACTGGTGCTCCCGTGTGTATGAATTTGCTGGTGCTCCCTATGTGTAATTTACTGGTGCTCCATTATGTATGAATTACTGGTGCTCCCTATGTATGAATTTACTGGTGCTCCGTATGTATGAATTTACTGGTGCTCCATATGTATGAATTTACTGGTGCTCCCTATGTATGAATTTACTGGTGCTCCGTATGTATGAATTTACTGGTGCTCCATATGTATGAATTTACTTGGTGCTACCTATGTATGAATTTACTGGTGCTCCCTATGTATGAATTTACTGGTGCTCCGTATGTGTATGAATTTACTGGTGCTCCCCATGTATGGAATTTACTGGTGCTCCCTATGTATGAATTTACTGGTGCTCCGTATGTATGAATTTACTTGTGCTCCCTATGTATGAATTTACTGGTGCTCCGTATGTATGAATTTACTGGTGCTCCCCATGTATGAATTTACTGGTGCACCCTATGTATGAATTTACTGCTGCTCCGTATGTATGAATTTACTGGTGGTCCCTATGTATGAATTTACTGGTGGTCCCTATGTATGAATTTACTGGTGCTCCGTATGTATGAATTTACAGGTGCTCCCTGTATGAATTTACTGGTGATCCCTATGTATGAATTTACTGGTGCTCCGTATGTATGAATTTACTGGTGCTCCTATGTATGAATTTACTGGTGCTCCCTATGTATGAATTTACTGGTGCCCCCTATGTATGAATTTACTGGTGCTCCGTATGTATGAATTTACTGGTGCTCCGTATGTATGGGGTACTGGTGCTCCGTATGTATGAATTTACTGGTGCTCATATAACTTATGAATTTACTGGTGCTCGTATGTATGAATTTACTGGTGGTCCCTATGTATGAATTTACTGGTGGTCCCTATGTATGAATTTACTGGTGCTCCGTATGTATGAATTTACTGGTGTTCCATATGTATGAATTTACTGGTGGTCCCTGTATGAATTTACTGGTGCTCCGTATGTATGAATTTACTGGTGCTCCTAATATGAATTTACTGGTGCTCCCTATGTATGAATTTACTGGTGCTCCCTATGTATGAATTTACTGGTGCTCCCTATGTATGAATTAACTGGTGCTCCTATGTATGAATTTACTGGTGCTCCGTATGTATGAATTTACTGGTGCTCGTAGCCTTGTGAATTTACTGGTGCTCCCTATGTATGAATTTACTGGTGCTCCGTATGTATGAATTTACTGGTGCTCCGTATGTATGAATTTACTGGTGCTCCCTATGTATATTACTGGTGCTCCTAGCATGAATTTACTGGTGCTCCCTATGTATGAATTTACTGGTGCTCCCTATGTATGAATTTACTGGTGCTCCGTATGTATGAATTGCTGGTGCTCCCTATGTATGAATTTACTGGAGCTCCCTATGTATTGGTACTGGTGCTCCCTATGTATTAATTTACTGTAGTGCTCCCTATGTATGAATTTACTGGTGCTCCGTATGTATGAATTTACTGGTGCTCCGTATGTATGAATTAATGGTGCTCCTATTATGAATTTACTGGTGCTCCTATGTATAATTTACTGGTGCTCCCTATGTATGAATTTACTGGTGCTCCGTATGTATGAATTTACTGGTGCTCCCTATGTATGAATTTACTGGTGCTCCGTATGTATGAATTTACTGGTGCTCCGTATGTATGAATTTACTGGTGCTCCGTATGTATGAATTTACTGGTGCTCCCTATGTATGAATTTACTGGTGCTCCGTATGTATGAATTTACTGGTGCTCCGTATGTATGAATTTACTGGTGCTCCCTATGTATGAATTTACTGGTGCTCCGTATGTATGAATTTACTGGTGCTCCTATGTATGAATTTGCTGGTGCTCCCTATGTATGAATTTACTGGTGCTCCTATGTATGAATTTACTGGTGCTCCCCATGTATGAATTTACTGTTGCTCCCTATGTATGAATTTACTGGTGCTCCCTGTATGAATTTACTGGTGCTCGGTATGTATGAATTTACAGGTGCTCCCTATGTATGAATTTACTGGTGCTCCCTATGTATGAATTTACTGGTGCTCCATGTATGAATTTACTGGTGCTCCGTATGTATGGTACTGGTGCTCCGAATGTAAGAATTTGCTTGTGCTCCCTATGTATGAATTTACTGGTGCTCCGTATGTATGAATTTACTGGTGCTCACTATGTATGAATTTACTGGTGCTCCGTATATATGAATTTACTGGTGCTGCGTATGTATAAATTTACTGGTGCTCCGTATGTATGAATTTACTGGTGCTCCCTATGTATGAATTTACGGGTGCTCCGTATGTATGAATATACTGGTGCTCCCTATGTATGAATATAATGGTGCTCCATATGTATGAATTTACTGGTGCTCCCTATGTATGAATTTACGGGTGCTCCGTATGTATGAATTTACTGGTGCTCCCTATGTATGAATTTACTGGTGCTCCGTATGTATGAATTTACTGGTGCTCCGTATGTATGAATTTACTGGTGCTCCGAATGTAAGAATTTACTTGTGCTCCCTATGTATGAATTTACTGGTGCTCCGTATGTATGAATTTACTGGTGCTCACTATGTATGAATTTACTGGTGCTCCGTATATATGAATTTACTGGTGCTGCGTATGTATAAATTTACTGGTGCTCCGTATGTATGAATTGCTGGTGCTCCCTATGTATGAATTTACGGGTGCTCCGTATGTATGAATATACTGGTGCTCCCTATGTATGAATATAATGGTGCTCCATATGTATGAATTTACTGGTGCTCCCTATGTATGGAATTGCAGGTGCTCCATATGTATGAATTTACTGGTGCTCCCTATGTATGAATTGCCGTTACTCGTACGTATGAATTTACTGGTGCTCCGTATGTATATGAATTTACTGGTGCTCCCTATGTATGAATTTACTGGTGCTCCGTATCCTTATGAATGTACTGGTGCTCCCTATGTATGGTACTGGTGCTCCGTATGTATGAATTTACTGGTGCTCTATGTATGAATTTGCTGGTGCTCCCTATGTATGAATTTACTGGTGCTCCATATGTAAGTTACTGGTACTCCTATGTATGAATTTACTGGTGCTGCTATATACGCTGAATTTACTGGTGCTCCGTATGAATTTACTGGTGCTCGTATGTATGTGAATTTACTGTGGTGCTCCTTCACTGTATGAATTTACTGGTGCTCCTATAACATAGTTACTGGTGCTCCGTATGTATGAATTTACTGGTGCTCCGTATGTATGAATTTACTGGTGCTCCGTATGTATGAATTTGCTGGTGCTCCATGTATGTAAGAATTTACTTGTGCTCCTATGTATGAATTTACTGGTGCTCCGTATGTATGAATTTACTGGTGCTCTATGTGTAAGGTACGAATTGTATCGTATGTATGAATTTACTGGTGCTCCGTATGTATGAATTGCTGGTGCTCCTATGTATGAATTTACTGGTGCTCCGTATGTATGGTACTGGTGCTCCTATGTATGAATTTACTGGTGCTCCCTATGTATGGGTTACTGGTGCTCCTATGTATGAATTTACTGGTACTCCCATGTATGGTGCTGTTGCTCCTATGTATGAATTTACTGGTGCTCCCTATGTATGAATTTACTGGTGCTCGGCAGATTTACAGGTGCTCCTATGTATGAATTTTAGTGCTCCTATGTGAATTTGCTGGTGCTCCGTATGTATGAATTTACTGGTGCTCCGTATGTATGAATTTACTGGTGCTCAGATATGAGGTACTTGTGCTCCCTATGTATGAATTTACTGGTGCTCCGTATGTATGAATTTACTGGTGCTCATATGTATGAATTTACTGGTGCTCCGTATATATGAATTGCTGGTGCTGCGTATGTATAAGTTACTGGTGCTCCGTATGTGTAAATTTACTGGTGCTCTATGTATGAATTTACGGGTGCTCCGTATGTATGAATATACTGGTGCTCCCTATGTATGAATATAATGGTGCTCCATATGTATGAATTTACTGGTGCTCCTAATATTGTGAATTTACGGGTGCTCCGTATGTATGAATTTACTGGTGCTCCTATGTATGAATTTGCCTGGTGCTCCGTATGTATGAATTTACTGGTGCTCATGTATGAATTTACTGGTGCTCCGAATGTAAGAATTTACTTGTGCTACCTATGTATGAATTTACTGGTGCTCCGTATGTATGAATTTACTGATGCTCACTATGTATGAATTTTCTGGTGCTCGTATATATGAATTTACTGGTGCTGCGTATGTATAAATTTACTGGTGCTCCGTATGTATGAATTTACTGGTGCTCCCTGTGTGAATTTACGGGTGCTCCGTATGTGTAGATATACTGGTGCTCCCTGTATGAATATAATGGTGCTCCATATGTATGAATTTACTGGTGCTCCCTATGTATGAATTTACGGGTGCTCCGTATGTATGAATTTACTGGTGCTCCCTATGTATGAATTTACTGGTACTCCGTACGTATGAATTTACTGGTGCTCCGTATGTATGAATTTACTGGTGCTCCTAACTATTGTAATTGCGGTGCTCCGTATGTATGAATGTACTGGTGCTCCCTATGTATGAATTTACTGGTGCTCCGTATGTGTGGTGCTGATTGCTCACTATGTATGAATTTACTGGTGCTCCCTATGTATGAATTTACTGGTGCTCCATATGTATGAATTTACTGGTGCTCCCTATGTATGAATTTACTGGTGCTCACTATGTATGGTGCACTGGTGCTCCGTATGTATGAATTTACTGGTGCTCCGTATGTATGAATTTACTGGTGCTCCGTATGTATGAATTTACTTTGGTGCTCCTATGTATATGAATTTACTGGTGCTCCGTATGTATGAATTGCGATGTACGTATGTATGAATTTACTGGTGCTGTGTATGAATTTACTGGTGCTCCATGTAAGAATTTACTTGTGCTCCCTATGTATGAATTTACTGGTGCTCCGTATGTGTGAATTTTACTGGTGGTCCCTATGTATGATTACTGGTGCTCCGTATATATGAATTTACTGGTGCTGCACGTATGTGTAGTTACTGGTGCTCCGTATGTATGAATTTACTGGTGCTCCTATGTATGAATTTACTGGTGCTCCCTATGTATGAATATACTGGTGCTCCCTATATGATTACTGGTGCTCCGTATGTATATAATTTACTGGTGTTCCCAATGTATGAATTTACTGGTACTCCCTATGTATTAATTTACTGGTGCTCCCTATGTGTAAATTTACTGGTGCTCCCTATGTATGAATTTTGGTGCTCCCTATGTATGAGTACCTGGTGCTCCCTATGTATGAATTTACTGGTGCTCCGTATGTATGAATTTACTGGTGCTCCCTATGTATGAATTTACTGGTGCTCTAATATTGTGAATTTACTGAATTGCTCCCTATGTATGAATTTACTGGTGCTCCCCATGTATGAATTTACTGGTGCTCTATGTATGGGTACTGGTGCTCCGTATGTGTGAATTTACTGGTGCTCCCTATGTATGAATTTACTGGTGCTCCTATGTATGAATTTACTGGTGCTCCGTATGTATGGGGTACTGGTGCTCCGTATGTATGAATTGCAGTGCTCGTATGTATGGGGTACTGGTGCTCCCTGTATGAATTTACTGGTGCTCCCTATGTATGAATTTACTGGTGCTCCTATGTATGAATTTACTGGTGCTCCGTATGTATGAATGTACTGGTGCTCCTATGTGCCAATTTACTGGTTCTCCTATGTATGAATTTATAATTGCTCCCTATGTATGAATTTACTGGTGCTCCTATGTATGAATTTACTGGTGCTCACTATGTATGAATTTACTGGTGCTCCCTGTATGAATTTACTGGTGCTCCCTGTAGATTTACTGGTGCTCCCCATGTATGAATTTACTGGTAGACTATATATATGGTACTGGTGCTCCGTATGTATGAATTTACTGGTGCTCCATGTATGAATTTACTGGTGCTCCCTATGTATGAATTTACTGAATTGCTCCTATGTATTAATTTACTGGTACTCCCTATGTATGAATGTATAGTGCTCACTATGTATGAATTACTGAGTACTCCCTATGTATGAATTTACTGGTGCTCACTATGTATGGTGCAGGTGCTCCTATGTATGAATTTACTGGTGCTCGCTATGTGAATTTACTGAGTGCTCACTATGTATGAATTTACTGGTGCTCCCTATGTATGAATTTTACTGGTGCTCCGTATGTATACGGATGCAGTGCTCCGTATGTATAGATTTACTGGTGCTCCCTATGTATGAATTTACTGGTGCTCCTATGTATGAATTTACTGGTGCTCCTTATGTATGAATTTACTGGTGCTCCGTATGTATGAATTTACCGGTGCTCCCTATGTATGAATTTACTGAGTGCCCTATGTATGAATTTACTGGTGCTCCGTATGTATGAATTTACTGGTGCTCCTATGTATGAATTTACTGGTACTCTATGTATTAATTTACTTGTGCTCCCTATGTATGAATTTACAGACGCCATATGTATAGATTTACTGGTGCTCCGTATGTATGAATTTACTGGTGCTCCGTATGTATGAATTTGCTGGTGCTCGTATGTATGAATGTGCTGGTGCTCCTATGTATGAATTACTGGTTCTCCCTATATATGAATTTACTGGTGCTCTATGTATGTGAATTTACTGGTGCTCCCTATGTATGAATTTACTGGTGCTCACTATGTATAAATTTACTGGTGCTCCTATGTGAATTACTGGTGCTCCCTATGTATGAATTTACTGGTGCTCCCCATGTATGAATTTACTGGTGAACCCTATGTATGAATTTACTGGTGCTACGTATGTATGAATTTACACAATTGCTCGTATGTATGAATTGCATTTGCTCCGTATGTATGAATTTACTGGTGCTCCCTATGTATGAATTTACTGGTGCTCCCTATGTATTAATTTACTGGTGCTCCCTATGTATGAATGTACTGGTGCTCACTATGTATGAATTTACTGGTGTTCCCTATGTATGAATTTGCAGGTGCTCCCTATGTATGAATTTGCTGGTGCTCACGCTATGTATGAATTAACTGGTGCTCACTATGTATGAATTTACTGGTGCTCACTATGTATGAATTTACTGGTGCTCCCTATGTATGAATTTACTGGTGCTCCCCATGTATGGGGTACTGGTGCACCCTATGTATGGGTACTGGTGCTCCGTATGTATGAATTTACTGGTGGTCCTTATGTATGAATTTACTGGTGGTCCCTATGTATGAATTTACTGGTGCTCCGTATGTATGAATTTACTGGTGCTCCCTATGTATGAATTTAAGGTGCTCCATATGTATGAATGTACTGGTGCTCACTATGTATGAATTTACTGGTGCTCCCTATGTATGAATTTACTGGTGCTCCTATGTATGAATTTACGGGTGCTCCCTGTATGGTACTGGTGCTCCATATGTATGAATTTACTGGTGCTCCGTATGTATGAATTTACTGGTGCTCCCTATGTCTGAATTTACTGGTGCTCCGTATGTATGAATTTACTGGTGCTCCCTATGTACAGATCTTACTGGTGCTCCGTATGTATGAATTTACTGGTGCTCCCTATGTCTGAATTTACTGGTGCTCCGTATGTATGAATTTACTGGTGCTCCGTATGTATGGGTACTGGTGCTCCCTATGTATGAATTTACTGGTGCTCCGTATGTGAATTTACCGGTGCTCCTATACTTGTGAATTTACTGGTGCTCCGTATGTATGAATCGGTAGTGCCTATGTGGGTACTGGTGCTCCTATGTATGAATTTACTGGTGCTCCCTATGTGGGTACTGGTGCTCCTATGTATGAATTTGCAGTCCTCCTATGTATGAATTTGCTTGTGCTCAATATGTATGGTGCACAGTGCTCCGTATGTATACAATTTACTGGTGCTCCCCATGTATGGGTACTGGTACTATAGCTGTGAATTTACTGGTGCTCCGTATGTATGAATTTACTGGTGGTCCCTATTGTGAATTTAAGGGTACTCCGTATGTATGAATGTACTGGTGTACTATGTATGGTACTGGTGCTCTCTATGTATGAATTTACTGCTCCTATGTATGAATTTACTGGTGCTCCGTATGTAGATTTTGTGCTGCGTATGTATGAATTGCTGGTGCTCCGTATGTATGAATTTACTGGTGCTCCGTATGTATGAATTCTGGTGCTCCGTATGTATGAATTTACTGGTGCTCCCTATGTATGAATTCACTGGTACTCCATATGTATGAATTTACTGGTGCTCCGTATGTATAGATTTACTGGTGCTCTATGTATGAATTTACTGGTGTCCCATGTATGAATTTACTGGTGCTCTATGTATGAATTTACTGGTGCTCCGTATGTATGAATTTACTGGTGCTCCCTATGTATGAATTTACTGGTGCTCCGTATGTATGGGTTACTGGTGCTCCGTATGTATGAATTTACTGGTGCTCCCTATGTATGGTGCACAATTGCTCCGTATGTATGAATTTACTGGTGCTCCGTATGTATGAATTTACTGGTGCTCCGTATGTATGAATTTACTGGTGCTCCCTATGTATGAATTTACTGGTGCTCCGTATGTATGTAGGCTTACTGGTGCTCCCTATGTATGAATTTACTTGTGCTCCGTATGTATGAATTTACTGGTGCTCCTATGTATGAATTTACTGGTGCTCCCTATGTATGAATTTACTGGTGCTCCGTATACATGAATTTACTGGTGCTCCGTATGTATGAATTTACTGGTGCTCCGTATGTATGAATTTACTGGTGCTCCCTATGTATGAATTTACTTGTGCTCCGTATGTATGAATTTACTGGTGCTCTCTATGTATGAATTTACTGGTGCCACTAACACTGGTGCTGGTGTCTGTGTGTGGGTGCTGGTGCTGCGTATGTATGAATTTGCTGGTGCTCCGTATGTATGAATTTACTGGTGCTCCGTATGTATGTGAGTTACTGGTGCTCCCTATGTATGAATTTACTGGTGCTCCGTATGTATGAATTTACTGGTGCTCCCTATGTATAGATTTTCAAGGTACTCCCTATGTATGAATTTACTGGTGCTCCCTATGTATGAATTTACTGGTGCTCCGTATGTATGGTGCTGTGCTCCCTATGTATGAATTTACTTATGCTCCGTATGTATGAATGTACTGGTGCTCCCTATGTATGAATTTACTGGTGCTCCCTATGTATGAATTTACTGGTGCTCCTATGTATGAATTTACTGGTGCTCTATACTGTAGATTACTGGTGCTCATGTTATGGTCGGCTGGTGCTCCGTATGTATGTAGTTGCTGGTGCTCCTAGCAGCGAATTTACTGGTGCTCCGTATGTATGAATTTACTGGTGCTACTATGTATGGGTACTGTAGTGCTCCCTATGTATGAATTTACTGGTGCTCCGTATGTATGGTGCCGGTGCTCCGTATCGCCTCGTTACTGGTACTCTATGTATGAATTTACTGGTGCTCCCTATGTATGGTACTGGTGCTCGGCGCTTGTAATTTACTGGTGCTCCATATGAATTTACTGGTGCTCCTAGCATGAATTTACTGGTGCTCCGTATGTATGAATTTACTGGTGCTCCGTATGTATGAATTTACTGGTGCTCCGTATGTTTGGTGCAGTGCTCCGTATGTATGAATTTACTGGTGCTCCGTATGTTTGAATTACTGGTGCTCCCCATGTATGAATTTGCACATTGCTCCGTATGTTTGAATTTACTGGTGCTCCCTATGTATGGTACTGGTGCTCCGTATGTATGAATTTACTGGTGCTCCGTATGTATGAATTTACTGGTGCTCCCTATCTGTAAATTTACTGGTGCTCCATATGTATGAATTTACTGGTGCTCCCTATGTATGAATTTACTGGTGCTCTATGTATGAATATGCTGGTGCTCCTATGTATGAATTTACTGGTGCTCCGTATGTATGAATGTACTGGTGCTCTATGTATGAATTTTACAATTGCTCCTATGTATGAATTTACTGGTGCTCTATCATATGAATTACTGGTGCTCCCTATGTATGAATTTACTGGTGCATCCTATGTACTGAATTTTCTGGTGCTCCTATGTATGAATTTACTAGTGCTCCGTATGTATGGTTACTGGTGCTCCCTATGTATGGTTACGGGTGCTCCGTATGTATGAATATACTGGTGCTCCCTATGTATGAATATAATGGTGCTCCATATGTATGAATTTGCTGGTGCTCCCTGTGTATGAATTGCAGGTGCTCCGTATGTATAGATTTACTGAATTGCTCCCTGTACATGAATTTGCTGGTGCTCCATACATGGTACTGGTGCTCCGTATGTATGAATTGCTGGTGCTCCGAATGTGAAATTTACTTGTGCTCCCTATGTATGAATTTACTGGTGCTCCGTATGTATGAATTTACTGGTGCTCACTATGTATAGATTACTGGTGCTCCGTATATATGAATTACTGGTGCTTTGCGTATGTATAGAGTGCTGGTGCTCCGTATGTATGAATTTACTGGTACTCCCTATGTATGAATTTACGGTGCTCGGCATGTATGAATATACTGGTGCTCCCTATGTATGAATATAATGGTGCTCCATGTGTATGAATTTACTGGGTATACTGTCTGTGAATTTACGGGTGCTCCGTATGTATGAATTTACTGGTGCTCCTATGTATACTGAATTTACTGGTACTCCGTACGTATGAATTTACTGGTGCTCCGTATGTATGAATTTACTGGTGCTCCCTATGTATGAATTTACTGGTGCTCCGTATGTATGAATGTACCGGTGCTCCCTATGTATGAATTTACTGGTGCTCCGTATGTATGAATTTACTGGTGCTCACTATGTATGAATTTACTGGTGCTCCTATGTGTAAATTTACTGGTGCTCCATATGTATGAATTTACTGGTGCTCCCTATGTATGAATTTACTGGTGCTCACTATGTATGAATTTACTGGTGCTCCATGTATGAATTTACTGGTGCTCCGTATGTATGAATTACTGGTGCTCCGTATGTATGAATTTACTGGTGCTCCCTATGTGGTTACTGGTGCTCCGTATGTGTGAATTTACTGGTGCTCCGTATGTGGTGTGGTGTCCGTATGTATGAATTTACTGGTGCTCGTATGTAAGAATTTACTTGTGCTCCTATCGTATGAATTTACTGGTGCTCCGTATGTATGAATTTACTGGTGCTCCCTGTATGAATTTACTGGTGCTCCGTATGTATGAATTTACTGGTGCTCCGTATGTATGAATTTACTGGTGCTCCTATGTATGAATTTACTGGTGCTCATGTGTATACGATTTGCTGGTGCTCTATGTATGAATTTACTGGTGCTCCCTATGTATGAATTTACTGGTGCTCCCTATGTATGAATTTACTGGTGCTCCCCATGTATGAATTTACTGTTGCTCCCTATGTATGAATTTACTGGTGCTCCCTATGTATGAATTTACTGGTGCTCCGTATGTATGAATTTACAGGTGCTCCCTATGTATGAATTTACTGGTGCTCCTATGTATGGGTACACACAGTGCTCATGCTCTTATGAATTGCTGGTGCTCCGTATGTATGAATTTACTGGTGCTCCGAATATGAAATTTACTTGTGCTCCTATGTATACCGTTACTGGTGCTCCGTATGTATGAATTTACTGGTATCACTATGTATGAATTTACTGGTGCTCCGTATGTATGAATTTACTGGTGCTGCGTATGTATAAATTTACTGGTGCTCCGTATGTATGAATTTACTGGTGCTCCCTATGTATGAATTTACGGGTGCTCCGTATGTATGAATATACTGGTGCTCCTATGTATGAATATGATGGTGCTCCATATGTATGAATTTACTGGTGCTATGTATGAATTTACGGGTGCTCCGTATGTATGAATTTACTGGTGCTCCCTATGTATGAATTTACTGGTGCTCCGTATGTATGAATTTACTGGTGCTCCGTATGTATGAATTTACTGGTGCTCCGAATGTAAGAATTTACTTGTGCTACCTATGTATGAATTTACTGGTGCTCCGTATGTATGAATTTACTGGTGCTCACTATGTATGAATTTACTGGTGCTCCGTATATATGAATTTACTGGTGCTGCTGTGTATAAATTTACTGGTGCTCCGTATGTATGTAAAGATTTACTGGTGCTCCCTATGTATGAATTTACGGGTGCTCCGTATGTATGAATATACTAGTGCTCTATGTATGAATATAATGGTGCTCCCTATGTATGAATTTACTGGTGCTCCCTATGTATGAATTTACGGGTGCTCCATGTGTATGAATTTACTGGTGCTCCCTATGTATGAATTTACTGGTACTCCGTACGTATGAATTTACTGGTGCTCCGTATGTATGAATTTACTGGTGCTCCCTATGTATGGGTACTGGTGCTCCGTATGTATGAATGTACTGGTGCTCCCTATGTATGAATTTACTGGTGCTCCGTATGTATGAATTTACTGGTGCTCACTATGTATGGTTACTGATTGCTCCTATGTATGAATTTACTGGTGCTCCATATGTATGAATTTACTGGTGCTCCCTATGTATGAATTTACTGGTGCTCACCCTGTATGAATTTACTGGTGCTCGTATGTATGGATTTACTGGTGCTCCGTATGTATGAATTTACTGGTGCTCCGTATGTATGAATTTGCTGGTGCTCCCTATGTATGAATTTACTGGTGCTCCGTATGCTATGAATTTACTGGTGCTCCGTATGTATGAATTTACTGGTGCTCCGTATGTATGAATTTACTGGTGCTCCGTATGTAAGAATTACTTGTGCTCTATGTATGAATTTACTGGTGCTCCGTATGTATGAATTTACTGGTGGTCCCTATGTATGAATTTACTGGTGCTCCGTATATGTAGATTTACTGGTGCTGCGTATGTATGGGGTACTGGTGCTCCGTATGTATGAATTTACTGGTGCTCCCTATTGTATGAATTTACTGGTGCTCCCTATGTATGAATATACTGGTGCTCCCTATGTATGAATTTACTGGTGCTCCGTATGTATGAATTTACTGGTGTTCCCAATGTATGAATTTACTGGTACTCCCTATGTATTAATTTACTGGTGCTCCCTATGTATGAATTTACTGGTGCTCCGTATGTATGGGTACTGGTGCTCCCTATGTATGAATTTACTGGTGCTCCCTATGTATGAATTTACTGGTGCTCCGTATGTATGAATTTACTGGTGCTCCCTATATATGGTCCTGGTGCTCCCTATGTATGAATTTACTGGTGCTCCTATGTATGGCGTTACTGGTGCTCCCCATGTATGAATTGCACAGATTGCTCCCTATGTATGAATTTACTGGTGCTCCGTATGTGTGAATTTACTGGTGCTCCTATGTATGAATTTACTGGTGCTCCCTATGTATGAATTTACTGGTGCTCCGTATGTATAGTTTACTGGTGCTCCGTATGTATGAATTTACTGGTGCTCCGTATGTATGAATTTACTGGTGCTCCCTATGTATGAATTTACTGGTGCTCCCTATCTGTGGGTACTGGTGCTCCTATGTATGGGTACTGGTGCTCCGTATGTATGAATGTACTGGTGCTCCCTATGTATGAATTTACTGGTTCTCCCTATGTATGAATTTACTGGTGCTCCCTATGTATGAATTTACTGGTGCTCCCTATGTATGAATTTACTGGTGCTGCTCACTATGTATGAATTTACTGGTGCTCCTATGTATGAATTTACTGGTGCTCCCTTTGTATGAATTTACTGGTGCTCCCCATGTATGAATTTACTGGTGAACCCTGTATGGTGCACAATTGCTCCGTATGTATGAATTTACTGGTGTATAAATATGTAATTTACTGGTGCTCCGTATGTATGGTGCTGGTGCTCCCTATGTATGAATTTACTGGTGCTCCCTATGTATTAATTTACTGGTGCTCCCTATGTATGGATGTACTGGTGCTCACTATGTATGAATTTACTGGTGCTCCCTATGTATGAATTTACTGGTACTCCACTATGTATGAATTTACAGGTGCTCCCCTGCAAATTTACTGGTGCTCGCTATGTATGAATTTACTGGTGCTCACTATGTATGAATTTACTGGTGCTCCCTATGTATGAATTTACTGGTGCTCGTATGTATGAATTGCAGGTGCTCCGTATGTATGAATTTACTGGTGCTGCTATGTATGAATTTACTGGTGCTCCCTATGTATGCAATTTACTGGTGCTCCTTATGTACCGATTTACTGGTGCTCCGTATGTATGGTGCAGTGCTCCTATGTATGAATTTAATTTTCTAACTATGAATTTACTGGTGCTCCGTATGTATGAATTTACTGGTGCTCCCTATGTATGAATTTACTGGTACTCCTATGTATTAATTTACTTGTGCTCCCTATGTATGAATTTACTGGTGCTCCGTATGTATGAATTTACTGGTGCTCCGTATGTATGAATTTACTGGTGCTCCGTATGTATGAATTTACTGGTGCTCGTATGTATGAATGTACTGGTGCTCCCTATGTATGAATTTACTGGTTCTCCCTATATATGAATTTACTGGTGCTCCCTATGTATGAATTTACTGGTGCTCCCTATGTATGAATTTACTGGTGCTCACTATGTATAAATTTACTGGTGCTCCTATGTATGAATTTACTGGTGCTCCTATGTATGAATTTACTGGTGCTCCCCATGTATGAATTTACTGGTGAACCCTATGTATGAATTTACTGGTGCTCCGTATGTATGAATTTACTGGTGCTCCGTATGTATAGATTACTGGTGCTCCGTATGTATGAATTTACTGGTGTACTCCCTATGTATGAATTTACTGGTGCTCTATGTATTAATTTACTGGTGCTCCCTATGTATGAATGTACTGGTGCTCACTATGTATTAATTTACTGGTGCTCCCTATGTATGAATTCCACTGGTGTTCCCTATGTATGAATTTACGGTGCTCCTATGTATGAGTACTGGTGCTCGCTATGTATGAATTAACTGGTGCTCACTATGTATGAATTTACTGGTGCTCACTATGTGAATTTACTGGTGCTCCCTATGTATGAATTTACTGGTGCTCCCCATGTATGAATTTACTGGTGCACTATGTATGAATTACTGGTGCTCCGTATGTATGAATTGCTGGTGGTCATATGAATTTACTGGTGGTCCCTATGTGTGAATTTACTGGTGCTCCGTATGTATGAATTTACTGGTGCTCCCTATGTGAATTTAAAGGTGCTCCGTATGTATGAATGTACTGGTGCTCACTATGTATGAATTTACTGGTGCTCCCTATGTATGGGTACTGGTGCTCCCTATGTATGAATTTACGGTGCTCCCTATGTATGAATTACTGGTGCTCCATATATATGAATTTACTGGTGCTCCGTATGTATGAATTTACTGGTGCTCCCTATGTCTGAATTTACTGGTGCTCCGTATGTATGAATTTACTGGTGCTCCCTATGTCTGAATTTACTGGTGCTCCGTATGTATGAATTTACTGGTGCTCCCTATGTCTGTAGTTACTGGTGCTCCGTATGTATGAATTTACTGGTGCTCCGTATGTATGAATTTACTGGTGCTCCCTATGTATGAATTTACTGGTGCTCCGTATGTATGAATTTACCGGTGCTCCTATGTATGTGAATTTGCTGGTGCTCCGTATGTATGAATTGACCGGTGCTCCCTATGTATGAATTTACTGGTGCTCCCTATGTATGAATTTACTGGTGCTCCCTATGTATGAATTTACTGGTGCTCTATGTATGAATTTACTGGTCCTCCCTATGTATGAATTTACTTGTGCTCAATATGTATGAATTTACTGGTGCTCCGTATGTATGAATTTACTGGTGCTCCCCATGTATGAATTTACTGGTGCACCCTATGTATGAATTTACTGGTGCTCCGTATGTATGAATTTACTGGTGGTCCCTATGTATGAATTTAAGGGTGCTCCGTATATGAATGTACTGGTGCTCACTATGTATGAATTTACTGGTGCTCTCTATGTATGAATTTACTGGTGCTCCCTATGTATGAATTTACTGGTGCTCCGTATATATGAATTTACTGGTGCTGCGTATGTATGTAGATTTGCTGGTGCTGCGTATGTATGAATTTACTGGTGTTCCGTATGTATGAATTTACTGGTGCTCCGTATGTATGAATTTACAGTTGCTCCTAATATTGTGAATTCACTGGTACTCCGTATGTATGAATTTACTGGTGCTCCGTATGTATGAATTTACTGGTGCTCCCTATGTATGAATTTACTGGTGCTCCCCATGTATGAATTTACTGGTGCTCCCTATGTATGAATTTACTGGTGCTCCGTATGTATGAATTTACTGGTACTCCCTATGTATGAATTTACTGGTGCTCCGTATGTATGGTTACTTTGGTGCTCCGTATGTATGAATTTACTGGTGCTCCTATGTATGAATTTACTGGTGCTCCGTATGTATATGAATTTACTGGTGCTCCGTATGTATGAATTTACTGGTGCTCCGTATGTATGAATTTACTGGTGCTCCCTATGTATGAATTTATGGTGCTCCGTATGTATGAATTTACTGGTGCTCCCTATGTATGAATTTACTTGTGCTCGTATGTATGAATTTACTGGTGCTCCCTATGTATGAATTTACTGGTGCTCCTATGTATGAATTTACTGGTGCTCCGTATACATGAATTTACTGGTGCTCCGTATGTATGAATTTACTGGTGCTCCGTATGTATGAATTTACTGGTGCTCCCTATGTATGAATTTACTTGTGCTCCGTATGTATGAATTTACTGGTGCTCTCTATGTATGAATTTACTGGTGCTCCCTATGTATGAATTTACTGGTGCTCCGTATATATATGAATTTACTGGTACTGCGTATGTATGAATTTACTGGTGCTCCGTATGTATGAATTTACTGGTGCTCCGTATGTATGAATTTACTGGTGCTCCCTATGTATGAATTTACTGGTGCTCCGTATGTATGGGTGGTGCTCCCTATGTATGAATTTACTGGTGCTCCCTATGTATGAATTTACTGGTGCTCCCTATGTATGAATTTACTGGTGCTCCATATGTATGAATTTACTGGTGCTCCCTATGTATGAATTTACTTATGCTCCGTATGTATGAATGTACTGGTGCTCCCTATGTATGAATTTACTGGTGCTCCCTATGTATGAATTTACTGGTGCTCCCTATGTATGAATTTACTGGTGCTCCCTATGTATGGTGCTAGTGCCCGTATGTATGAATTGACTGGTGCTCCGTATGTATGAATTTACTGGTGCTCCCTATGTATGAATTTACTGGTGCTCCGTATGTATGAATTTACTGGTGCTCACTATGTATGAATTTACTGGTGCTCCCTATGTACTGAATTTACTGGTGCTCCGTATGTATGGGGTACCGGTGCTCCGTATGTGAATTTACTGGTGCTCCCTATGTATGAATTTACTGGTGCTCCCTATGTATGAATTTGCTACAGTGCTCCGTATGCATGAATTTACTGGTGCTCCATATGTATGGGTGTTACTGGTGCTCCCTATGTATGAATTTACTGGTGCTCCGTATAGCCCCATGAATTTACTGGTACTCCGTATGTATGAATTTACTGGTGCTCCGTATGTTTGAATTTGCACAATTGTCTCCGTATGTATGAATTTACTGGTGCTCCGTATGTTTGGATTTACTGGTGCTCCCCATGTATGAATTTACTGGTGCTCCGTATGTTTGAATTTACTGGTGCTCTATGTACTTCGTTACTGGTGCTCCGTATGTATGAATTTACTGGTGCTCCGTATGTATGAATTTACTGGTGCTCCCTATCTATAAATTTACTGGTGCTCCATATGCATGAATTTACTGGTGCTCCCTATGTATGAATTTACTGGTGCTCCCTGTATGAATATACTGGTGCTCCTATTGTATTTACTGGTGCTCCGTATGTATGAATGTACTGGTGCTCCCTGTATGAATTTGGTGCTCCTATGTATGGATTACTGGTGCTCCTATGTATGAATTTGCTGGTGCTCCCTATGTATGAATTTACTGGTGCTCCCTATGTATGAATTTACTGGTGCTCCCTATGTATAGTTACTGGTGCTCCTTGTGTATGAATTTACTGGTGCTGTATGAATTCACTGGTACTCCGTATGTATGAATTTACTGGTGCTGCATGTGCTTGTGGGTACTTTGGTGCTCCCTATGTATGAATTTACTGGTGCTCCTTGTATGAATTCTGGTGCTCCGTATGTATGTAATTTACTGTTGCTCCGTATGTATGAATTTACTGGTACTCCTATGTGGTGCTGGTGTACTCGTATGTATGAATTTACTGGTGCTCCGTATGTATGAATTTACTGGTGCTCCTATCTTGTGGAGTACTGGTGCTCGTATGTATGGGGTACAGTGCTCCCTATGTATGAATTTACTGGTGCTCCTATTATGAATTTACTGGTGCTCCCTGTATGAATTTGCACAGTGCTCCATATGTATGGGGTACTGGTGCTCCTATGTGTAAGATTGCCATGCTCATATGTATAGATATGCTGGTGCTCCCTCTGTATGAATTTACTGGGTGCTCCTGTATGAATTTGCTGGTGCTCCTATGTATGGGGTACTGGTGCTCCGTATGCTGTGAATTTACTGGTGCTCCTATGTGAATTTACTGGTGCTCCGTATGTATGGTGCAGATTTCAACTCCTGTGGGTACTGGAGCTCTAACATGAGATTTACTGGTGCTCCGTATGTATGAATTTACCGGTGCTCCGTATGTAATTTTACTGCTACTCCCCTGTGTATGGTTTGCCTGAATTTGCTCCCCTATGTATGAATTTACTGGTGCTCCATGTGCATGGTACTGGTGCTCCATATGTATGAATTTACTGGTGCTCCCTATGTATGAATTTACTGGTGCTCCCTATGTATGAATTTACTGGTGCTCTCTATGTATTAATTTACTGGTGCTCCGTATGTTTGAATTTACTGGTGCTCCCCATGTATGAATTTACTGGTGCTCCGTATGTTTGAATTTACTGGTGCTCCCTGTGTATGAATTTACTGGTGCTCGTATGTATGAATTTACTGGTATAAATATGTATGAATTTACTGGTGCTCCCTATCTATAATTTACTGGTGCTCTGCTACGAATTTACTGGTGCTCCCTATGTATGAATTTACTGGTGCTCCCTATGTATGAATATACTGGTACTCCCTATGTATGAATTTACTGGTGCTCCGTATGTATGAATGTGCTGGTGCTCCCTATGTAGATTTACTGGTGCTCCCTATGTATGAATTTACTGGTGCTCCCTATGTATGAATTTACTGGTGCTCTATGTATGAATTTACTGGTGCTCCTATGTGTAATTTACTGGTGCTCCCCATGTATGAATTTACTGGTGCTCCCTATGTATGAATTTACTGGTGCTCCATATGTATCGTTACTGGTGCTCTATGTATGAATTTACTGGTGCTCCGTATGTATGAATTTACTGGTAGATACAGCTATGTATGAATTTACTGGTGCTCCCTATGTATGAATTTACTGGTGCTCCGTATGTATGAATTTACTGGTGCTCGTATGTATGAATTACTGGTGCTCCGTATGTATGAATTTACTGGTGTCGTATGGGGGTACTTGTGCTCTATGTATGAATTTACTGGTGCTCCGTATGTATGAATTTACTGGTGCTCCCTATGTATGAATTTACTGGTGCTCCGTATATATGAATTTACTGGTGCTGCGTATGTATGAATTGCTGGTGCTCCGTATATGTGAATTTACTGGTGCTGCGTATGTATGAATTTACTGGTGCTCCGTATGTATGAATATGCTAGTGCTCCCTATGTATGAATTTACTGGTGCTCTCTATGTATGGACCTGCACAATTGCTCCGTATGTATATGGTTACTGTTGCTCCGTATATATGAATTTACTGGTGCTGCGTATGTATGAATTTACTGGTGCTCCGTATGTATGAATTTACTGATTGCTCCGTATGTATGAATTGCTGGTGCTCCCTATGTATGAATTTACTGGTGCTCCGTATGTATGAATATACTGGTGCTCCCTATGTATGGGTACAATTGCTCTCTATGTATGAATTTACTGGTGCTCCCTATGTATGAATTTACTGGTGCTCCGTATGTATGAATATACTGGTGCTCCCTATGTATGAATTTACTGGTGCTCTCTATGTATGAATTTACTGGTGCTCCCTATGTATGAATTTACTGGTGCTCCGTATATATGAATTTACTGGTGCTGCGTATGTATGAATTTACTGGTGCTCCGTATGTATGAATTTACTGGTGCTCCCTATGTATGGTTACTGGTGCTCCCTATGTATGAATTTACTACTGGTGCTCCCTATGTATGAATTCACTGGTACTCCGTATGTATGAATTTACTGGTGCTCCGTATGTATGGGCCTGGTACTCCCTATGTATGAATTTACTGGTGCTCCACATGTATGAATTTACTGGTGCTCCTATGTATGAGTTTACTGGTGCTCCGTATGTATGGGTACTGGTGCTCCCTATGTATGAATTGCTGGTGCTCCGTATGTATGAATTTACTGATGCTCCATGTGAATTTACTGGTGCTCCCTATGTATGAATTTACTGGTGCTCCGTATGTATGAATTTACTGGTGCTCCGTATGTATGAATTTACTGGTGCTCCCTATGTATGGTACTGGTGCTCCGTATGTAGATTTACTGGTGCTCCCTATGTATGAATTTACTGGTGCTCTATGTATGAATTTACTGGTGCTCCCTATGTATGAATTTACTACTCGTGTATGAATTTACTGGTGCCCCCTATGTATGGTACCGTTGCTCCTATGTATGAATTTACTGGTGCTCCGTATGTATGAATTTACTGGTGCTCCGTATGTATGGGTTACTGGTGCTCCTATGTATGAATTTACTGGTGCTCCCTATGTATGGTACTGGTGCTCCCTATGTATGAATTTACTGGTGCTCCGTATGTATGAATTTACTGGTGCTCCCTATGCTTATGAATTTACTGGTGCTCCGTATGTATGAATTTGCACAATTGCTCCCTATGTATAAGGTACTGGTGCTCCCTATGTATGAATTTACTGGTGCTCGTATGTATGAATTTACTGGTGCTCCCTATGTATGAATTTACTGGTGCTCCCTATGTATGAATTTACTGGTGCTCCGTATATGCGATTTACTGGTGCTCCGTATGTATGAATTTACTGGTGCCCACTATGTATGAATTTACTGGTGCTCACTATGTATGAATTTACTGGTGCTCCTATGTATGAATTTACTGGTGCTCCCTATGTGGGTACTGGTGCTCCGTATGTATGAATTGACTGGTGCTCCGTATGTATGAATTTACTGGTGCTCCCTATGTATGAATTTACTGGTGCTCCGTATGTATGGGTACTGGTGCTCCGTATGTTTGAATTTACTGGTGCTCCCCATGTATGAATACACTGGTGCTCCCTATGTATGAATTTACTGGTGCTCCCTGGCAGATTTACTGGTGCTCCGTATGTATGAATTTACTGGTGCTCCGTATGTATGAATTTACTGGTGCTCCCTATGTATGAATTTACTGGTGCTCCTATGTATGAATTTACACAATTGCTCCTATGTATGGGTACTGGTGCTCCCTATGTATGAATATACTGGTGCTCTATGTATGGACCCCACTGGTGCTCCGTATGTATGAATGTACTGGTGCTCCTATGTATGAATTTACTGGTGCTCCCTATGTATGAATTTACTGGTGCTCCCTATCTATGAATTTACTGGTGCTCCCTATGTATGAATTTACTGGTGCTCCCTATCTATGAATTTACTGGTGCTCACTATGTATGAATTTACTGGTGCTCCCTATGTATTAATTTACTGGTGCTCCGTATGTATGGGTACTGGTGCTCCGTATGTATGAATTTACTGGTGCTCCCTATGTATGAATTTACTGGTGCTCCATATGTATGAATTTACTGGTGCTCCCTATGTATGAATTTACTGGTGCTCCCTATGTATGAATTTACTGGTGCTCGTATGTATGAATGTACTGGTGCTCCCTATGTATGAATTTACTGGTGCTCCCTATGTATGAATTTACTGGTGCTCCTGTGTATGAATTTGCTGGTGCTCCATATGTATGAATTTACTGGTGCTCCCTATGTATGAATTTACTGGTGCTCCCTATATATGTATTTACTGGTGCTCCCCATGTATGAATTTACCAGTGCTCCCTATGTATGAATTTACTGGTGCTCCCTATGTATGAATTTACTGGTGCTCCCTATGTATGAATTTACTGGTGCTCCCTATGTATGAATTTACTGGTGCTCCGTATGTGTGAATGTACTGGTGCTCCTATGTATGGTACTGGTGCTCTATGTATGAATTTACTGGTGCTCATGTGAATGAATTACTGGTGCTCCGTATGTATGAATGTACTGGTGCTCCCTATGTATGAATTTACTGGTGCTCCGTATGTATGAATTTACTGGTGCTCCGTATGTATAGATTACTGGTGCTCCCTATCTATGAATTCTGGTGCTCCATATGTATGAATTTACTGGTGCTCCCTATGTATGGTACTGGTGCTCCCTATGTATGAATATACTGGTGCTCCCTATGTATGAATTTACTGGTGCTCCGTATGTATGAATGTACTGGTGCTCCCTATGTATGAATTTACTGGTGCTCCCTATGTATGAATTTACTGGTGCTCTATGTGATTACTGGTGCTCTATGTAGTTACTGGTGCTCTATGTATGAATTTACTGGTGCTCCCTATGTATGAATTTACTGGTGCTCCCCATGTATGAATTTACTGGTGCTCCCTATGTATGAATTTACTGGTGCTCCGTATGTATGAATTTACTGGTGCTCCTATGTATGAATTTACTGGTGCTCCGTATGTATGAATTTACTGGTGATCCGTATGTATGAATTTACTGGTGTCCCTATGTATGAATTTGCTGGTGCTCCGTATGTATGAATGCTGGTGCTCCGTATGTATGAATTTACTGGTGCTCCGTGTGTATGGGGTACTGGTGCTCCGTATGTAGAGGGTACTTGTGTGCTCCTATGTGTAGATTTACTGGTGCTCCGTATGTATGAATTTACTGGTGCTCCCTATGTATGAATTTACTGGTGCTCAAAAGTATATATGAATTTACTGGTGCTGCGTATGTATGAATTACTGGTGCTCCGTATATATGAATTTACTGGTGCTGCGTATGTATGAATTTACTGGTGCTCCGTATGTATGAATATACTGGTGCTCCCTATGTATGAATTTACTGGTGCTCTCTATGTATGAATTTACTGGTGCTCCGTATGTATGAATTTACTGTTGCTCCGTATATATGAATTTACTGGTGCTGCGTATGTATGAATTTACTGGTGCTCCGTATGTATGAATTTACTGGTGCTCCGTATGTATGAATTTACTGGTGCTCCCTATGCTTGTAGATTTACTGGTGCTCCGTATGTATGAATATACTGGTGCTCCCTATGTATGAATTTACTGGTGCTCTCTATGTAGATTTACTGGTGCTCCCTATGTATGAATTTACTGGTGCTCCGTATGTATGAATATACTGGTGCTCCCTATGTATGAATTTACTGGTGCTCTCTATGTATGAATTTACTGGTGCTCCCTATGTATGAATTTACTGGTGCTCCGTATGAATTTACTGGTGCTGCTGCTGTCATGAATTTACTGGTGCTCCGTATGTATGAATTTACTGGTGCTACGTATGTATGAATTTACTGGTGCTCCGTATGTATGAATTTACTGGTGCTCCCTATGTATGAATTCACTGGTACTCCGTATGTATGAATTTACTGGTGCTCCGTATGTATGAATTTGCTGGTGCTCCCTATGTATGAATTTACTGGTGCTCCACATGTATGAATTTACTGGTGCTCCCTATGTATGAATTTACTGGTGCTCCGTATGTATGAATTTACTGGTGCTCCCTATGTATGAATTTACTGGTGCTCCGTATGTATGAATTTACTGATGCTCCGTATGTATGAATTTACTGGTGCTCCTATGTGAATTTACTGGTGCTCCGTATGTATGAATTTACTGGTGCTCCGTATGTATGAATTTACTGGTGCTCCCTATGTATGAATTTACTGGTGCTCCGTATGTATGAATTTACTGGTGCTCCTATGCTGGATTACTGGTGCTCCCTATGTATGAATTTACTGGTGCTCCTATGTATGAATTTACTGGTGCTCCGTATGTATGAATTTAAGTGCCCCCTATGTATGAATTTACTGGTGCTCCCTATGTATGGGTACTGGTGCTCCGTATGTATGAATTTACTGGTGCTCCGTATGTATGAATTTACTGGTGCTCCCTATGTATGGGTACTGGTGCTCCCTATGTATGAATTTACTGGTGCTCCCTATGTATGAATTTACTGGTGCTCCGTATGTATGAATTTACTGGTGCTCCCTATGTATGAATTTACTGGTGCTCCGTATGTATGAATTTACTGGTGCTCCCTATGTATGAATTTACTGGTGCTCCCTATGTATGAATTTACTGGTGCTCCGTATGTATGAATTTACTGGTGCTCCCTATGTATGAATTTGCTGGTGCTCCCTATGTATGAATTGCACTGGTATACATATGTATGAATTTACTGGTGCTCCGTATGTATGAATTCACCTGGTGCACTATGTATGAATTTACTGGTGCTCACTATGTATGAATTTACTGGTGCTCCTATGTATGCATAGTTACTGGTGCTCCCTATGTATGAATTTACAATTACTCCGTATGTATGAATTGACTGGTGCTCCGTATGTATGAATTTACTGGTGCTCCCTATGTATGAATTACTGGTGCTCCGTATGTATGAATTTACTGGTGCTCCGTATGTTTGAATTCCTGGTGCTCCCCATGTATGAATACACTGGTGCTCTTGTATGAATTTACTGGTGCTCCCTATGTATGAATTTACTGGTGCTCCGTATGCTGTGAATTTACTGGTGCTCAATATGTATGGGTACTGGTGCTCCCTATGTATGAATTTACTGGTGCTCCCTATACTGTAGATTTACTGGTGCTCCTATGTATGAATTTACTGGTGCTCCTAGCATGAATATGCTGGTGCTCCTATGTATGAATTTACTGGTGCTCGTATGTATGAATGTACTGGTGCTCCTATGTATGAATTTACTGGTGCTCCCTATGTATGAATTTACTGGTGCTCTATCTATGAATTTACTGGTGCTCCCTATGTATGAATTTACTGGTGCTCTATAGAGTTACTGGTGCTCACTATGTAAATTTACTGGTGCTCCTATGTATTAATTTACTGAATTGCTCATGTGTATGAATTTACTGGTGCTCCGTATGTATGAATTTACTGTAGTGCTCCTATGTATGAATTTACTGGTGCTCCATATGTATGAATTTACTGGTGCTCCCTATGTATGGGTACTGGTGCTCCCTATGTATGAATTTACTGGTGCTCCCTATGTATGGGTACTGGTGCTCCGTATGTATGAATGTACTGGTGCTCCTATGTATGAATTTACTGGTGCTCCCTGTGAGTGCTGGTGCTCCTATTGTATGAATTTACTGGTGCTCCATGTATGAATTTACTGGTACTCCTATGTATAGATTTTTGGTACTCCCTATATATCTTACTGGTGCTCCCATGTGGGTGTTACTGGTGCTCCCTATGTATGAATTTACTGTTGCTCCCTATGTATGAATTTACTGGTGCTCCCTATGTATGAATTTACTGGTGCTCCCTATGTATGAATTTACTGGTGCTCCGTATGTATGAATGTACTGGTGCTCCCTATGTATGAATTTACTGGTGCTCCCTATGTATGAATTTACTGGTGCTCCGTATGTATGAATTTACTGGTGCTCCGTATGTATGAATGTACTGGTGCTCCCCTATGTATGAATTTACTGGTGCTCTATGTACATGATTACTGGTGCTGCTATGTATGAATTTAGTGCTCTATGTAGCAATTTGCTAGTGCTCTATTGTGAATTTACTGGTGCTCCGTATGTATGAGGTTACTGTTGCTCCCTATGTATGAATTTACTGGTGCTCCGTATGTATGAATTTACTGGTGCTCCGTATGTATGGTGCTAGTGCTCCGTATGTATGAATTTACTGGTGCTCCCTATGTATGAATTTGCAGGTGCTCTATGTATGGTGCACTGGTGCTCCCTATGTATGAATTACTGGTGCTCCTTATGTATGAATTTACTGGTCCTCCGTATGTATGAATTTACTGGTGCTCTTTATGTATGAATATACTGGTGCTCGTATATGTAATTTACTAGTGCTCCTATGTATGGTGCCTGGTGCTCCCTATGTATGGGTACTGGTGCTCCCTATGTATGAATTTACTGGTGCTCCGTATGTATGAATTGCCTGGTGCTCCTATGGGGTACTGGTGCTCCGTATGTATGAATTTACTGGTGCTCCGTATGTATGAATTTGCTGGTGCTCCCTATGTATGAATTTACAGGTGCTCTATGTATGAATTTACTGGTGCTCCCTATGTATGGTACTGGTGCTCCTTATGTATGAATTTACTGGTCCTCCGTATGGCCAATTTACTGGTGCTCTTTATGTATGAATATACTGGTGCTCGTATGTGAATTTACTGGTGCTCCCTATGTATGAATTTACTGGTGCTCCTATGTATGAATTTACTGGTGCTCCCTATGTATGAATTTACTGGTGCTCCGTATGTATGAATTTACTGGTGCTCGTATGTATGAATTTACTGGTGCTCCGTATGTAGCAGCAATTTACTGGTGCTCCGTATGTATGAATTTACTGGTGCTCCGTATGTATGGGTACTGGTGCTTCGTATGTATGGTGCAGGTGCACCCTATGTATGAATTTACTGCTGCTCACTATGTATGAATTTACTGGTGCTCCCTATGTATGAATTTACTGGTGCTCCCTATGTATGAATTTACTGGCGCTCCGTACGTATGAATTTACTGGTGCTCCGTATGTATGAATTTACTGGTGCTACCTATGTATGAATTTACTGGTGCTCCGTATGTATGAATTTACTGGTGCTCACTATGTATGAATTTACTGGTGCTCCCTATGTATGAATTTACTGGTGCTCCGTATGTATGAATTTACCGTTGCTCCGTATGTATGAATTTACTGGTGCTCCCTATGTATGAATTTACTGGTGCTCCCTATGTATGAATTTACTGGTGCTCCGTATGTATGAATTTACTGGTGCTCCGTATGTATGAATTTACTGGTGCTCCCTATGTATGAATTTACTGGTGCTCCCTATGTATGAATTTACTGGTGTTCCGTATGTATGAATTTACTGGAGCTCCGTATGTTTGAATTTACTGGTGCTCCCCATGTATGAATATACTGGTGCTCCCTATGTATGAATTTACTGGTGCTCCCTATGTATGAATTTACTGGTGCTCGTATGTATGAATTTACTGGTGCTCCATATGTATGAATTTACTGGTGCTCCTATGTATGGGGTACTGGTGCTCCCTATGTATGAATTTACTGGTGCTCCTAGCAACATGAATTTACTGGTGCTCCGTATGTATGAATTTGCCTGGTGCTCCGTATGTTTGAATTTACTGCTGCTCCCCATGTATGAATATACTGGTGCTCCCTATGTATGAATTTACTGGTGCTCCCTATGTATGAATTTACTGGTGCTCCGTATGTATGAATTTACTGGTGCTCCGTATGTATGAATTTACTGTTGCTCCCTATGTATGAATTTACTGTTGCTCCGTATGTATGAATTTACTGGTGCTCCCTATGTATGAATTTACTGGTGCTCCGTATGTATGAATTTACTGTTGCTCCCTATGTATGAATTTACTGGTGCTCACTATATATGAATTTACTGGTGCTCCCTATGTATGAATTTGCTCGTGCTCCCTATGTATGAATTTACTGGTGCTCCCTATGTGTGAATTTACTGGTGCTCCCTATGTATGAATTTACTGGTGCTCCCTATGTATGAATTTACTGGTGCTCCTATGTATGAATTTACTGGTGCTCCGTATGTATGAATGTACTGGTGCTCCCTATGTATGTAGTTACTGGTGCTCGCTATGTATGGATACAGTGCTCCTATGTATGAATTTACTGGTGCTCCGTATGTATGAATTTACTGGTGCTCCGTATGTATGAATGTACTGGTGCTCCCTATGTATGAATTTACTGGTGTCCCTATGTATGAATTTACTGGAGTGCTACCTATGTGTAGTTGCAGTGCTCCCTATGTATGAATTTACTGGTGTTAGCTATGTATGAATTTACTGGCGCTCCGTACGTATGAATTTACTGGTGCTCCGTATGTATGAATTTACTGGTGCTACCTATGTATGAATTTACTGGTGCTCCGTATGTATGAATTTACTGGTGCTCACTATGTATGAATTTACTGGTGCTCCCTATGTATGAATTTACTGGTGCTCCGTATGTATGAATTTACCGTTGCTCCGTATGTATGAATTTACTGGTGCTCCCTATGTATGTAATTTACTGGTGCTCCCTATGTATGAATTTACTGGTGCTCCGTATGTATGAATTTACTGGTGCTCCGTATGTATGAATTTACTGGTGCTCCTGTATATGGTACTGGTGCTCCCTATGTATGAATTTACTGGTGCTCCGTATGTATGAATTTACTGGAGCTCCGTATGTTTGTTACTGGTGCTCCCCATGTATGAATATACTGGTGCTCCCTATGTATGAATTTACTGGTGCTCCCTATATGTATGAATTTACTGGTGCTCCGTATGTATGGGTACTGGTGCTCCGTATGTATGAATTTACTGGTGCTCTATGTATGGTACTGGTGCTCCCTATGTATGAATTTACTGGTGCTCCCTATGTATGAATTTACTGGTGCTCCGTATGTATGAATTTACTGGTGCTCCGTATGTTTGAATTTACTGCTGCTCCCCATGTATATGAATATACTGTGGTGCTCCCTATGTGAATTTGCTGGTGCTCCCTATGTATGAATTTACTGGTGCTCCATGTATGAATTTAGTGCTCCATGTATGAATTTACTGTTGCTCCCTATGTATGAATTTGCACATTTGCTTTCGTATGTATGAATTTACTGAATTGCTCCCTATGTATGAATTGCTGGTGCTCCGTATGTATGGTGCTGTTGCTCCTATGTATGAATTTACTGGTGCTCACTATATATGAATTTACTGGTGCTCCCTATGTATGAATTTACTCGTGCTCTGAATTTACTGGTGCTCCCTATGTATGAATTTACTGGTGCTCCCTATGTATGAATTTACTGGTGCTCCCTATGTATGAATTTACTGGTGCTCCTATGTATGAATTTACTGGTGCTCCGTATGTATGAGTGTACTGGTGCTCCCTATGTATGAATTTACTGGTGCTCGCTATGTATGAATTTACTGGTGCTCCTATGTATGAATTTACTGGTGCTCCGTATGTATGAATTTACTGGTGCTCCGTATGTATGAATATGCTAGTGCTCCTAATAATAATTTACTGGTGCTCCCTATGTATGAATTTGCTGGTGCTACCTATGTATGAATTTACTGGTGCTCCTATGTATGAATTTACTGGTGTTAGCTATGTATGAATTTACTGGTGCTCGTATGTATGAATTTACTGTTGCTCCCTATGCTGGTACTGTTGCTCCGTATGTATGAATTTACTGGTGCTCCCTATGTATGAATTTACTGGTGCTCCGTATGTATGAATTTACTGTTGCTCCTATGTATGAATTTACTGGTGCTCACTATATATGGTACAGATTGCTCCCATGTATGAATTTACTGGTGCTCCCTATGTATGACTTTACTGGTGCTCGCTATGTATGAATTTACTGGTGCTCCGTATGTATGAATTTACTGGTGCTCCCTATGTATGAATTTACTGGTGCACCCTATATGTAAATTTACTGGTATACATGTGAGATTTGCTGGTGCGCACTATGTATGGGTACTGGTGCTCCGTATGTATGAATTTACTGGTGCTCCCTATGTATGAATTACTGGTGCTCCCTATGTATGAATTTACTGGTGATCCGTATGTATGACTTTACTGGTGCTCCCTATGTATGAATTTTACTGGTGCTCCGTATGTATGAATGTACTGGTGCTCCCTATGTATGAATTTACTGGTGCTCCCTATGTATGAATTTACTGGTGCTCCCTATGTATGAATTTACTGGTGCTCACTATGTATGAATTTACTGGTGCTCCGTATGTATGAATTTACTGGTGCTCCCTATGTATGAATTTACTGGTGCTCCGTATGTATGAATTTACTGGTGCTCCCTATGTATGAATTTACTGGTGCTCCCTATGTATGAATTTCCTGGTGCTCCCTATGTATGAATTTCCCTGGTGCTCCCTATGTATGAATTTACTGGTGCTCCCTATGTATGAATTTACTGGTGCTCCGTATGTATGAATTTACTGGTGCTCGCTATGTATGAATTTACTGGTGCTCCCTATGTATGAAGTTACTGGTGCTCCCTATGTATGAATTTGCTGGTGCTCCTAATGTATGAATTGCACTGGTCCTCCGTATGTATGAATTTACTGGTGCTCCCTATGTATGAATTTACTGGTGCTCTATGTATGAATTTACTGGTGCTCCCTATGTGAATTTACTGGTGCTCCCTATGTATGAATTTACTGGTGCTCCTATGTATGAATTTACTGGTGCTCCCCCATGTATGAATTTACTGGTGCTCACTATGTATGAATTTGCTGGTGCTCCATGTGTATGAATTTACTCGTGCTCCCTATGTATGAATTTACTGGTGCTCCCTATGTATGAATTTACTGGTGATCCATATGTATATTTCTGGTGCTCCATATGTATGAATTTACTGGTGCTCCGTATGTATGAATGTACTGAGTGCTCCTATGTATGAATTTACTGGTGCTCCCTATGTATGAATTTACTGGTGCTCCGTATGTATGAATTTACTGGTGCTCCCTATGTATGAATTTACTGGTGCTCCTATGTATGAATTTACTGGTGCTTCGTAATAATAGTGCAGTGCTCCGTATGTATGAATTTACTGGTGCCCTATGTATGAATTTACTGGTGCTCCATATGTATGAATTTACTGGTGCTCCCTATGTATGAATTTACTGGTGCTACCTATGTATGAATTTACTGGTGCTCCTATGTTATGAATTTACTGGTGCTCCGTATGTATGAATGTACTGGTGCTCCATATGTATGAATTTACTGGTGCTCCTATGTATGAATTTACTGGTGCTCCCTATGTATGAATTTACTGGTGCTCCATATGTATGGATTTGGTGCTCCTATGTATGAATTACAATTGCTCTATATATGAATTTACTGGTGCTCCCCATGTATGAATTTACTGGTGCTCCTATGTATGAATTTACTGGTGCTCCTATGTATGGTTACTGGTGCTCCCTATGTATGGTACTGGTACTCCTATGTATGAATTTACTGGTGCTCCTATGTATGGTGCTGGTGCTCCCTGTATGAATTTACTGGTGCTCCCTATGTATGAATTTGCTGGTGCTCCGTATGTATGAATGTACTGGTGCTCACTATGTATGAATTTGCTGGTGCTCCTATGTATGAATTTACTGGTGCTACCTATGTATGAATTTACTGGTGCTCCCTATGTATGAATTTACTGGTGCTCCTATGTATGAATTGCCTGGTGCTCCGTATGTATGAATTTACTGGTGCTCCGTATGTATGAATTTACTGGTGCTCACTATGTATGAATTTACTGGTGCTCCGTATGTATGAATTTACTGGTGCTCCGTATGTATGAATTTACTGGTGCTCCGTATGTATGAATTTACTGGTGCTCCCTGTATGGTGCTGGTGCTCCTATGTATGAATTGCAGTGCTCAATATGTATGAATTTACTGGTGCTCCCTATGTATGAATTTACTGGTGCTCGGCATGTATGGTACTGGTGATCCGTATGTATGAATTTACTGGTGCTCCTATGTATGAATTTACTGGTGCTCCGTATGTATGAATTTACTGGTGCTCCATATGTATGAATTTACTGGTGCTCCGTATGTATGAATTTACTGGTATACTATGTATGGGGTACTGGTGCTCCATATATGAATTTACTGGTGCTCCTATGTGCAATTACACTGGTGCTCCATATGTATGAATTTACTGGTGCACCATATGTATGAATTTACTGGTGCTCCCTATGTATGAATTTACTGGTGTAACCATATGTATGAATTTACTGGTGCTCCGTATGTATGAATTTACTGTTGCTCCTATGTATGAATTTACTGGTACTCGTATATATGAATTTACTGGTGCTCCGTATGTATGAATTTACTGGTGCTCCGTATGTATGAATTGCTGGTGCTCCCTATGTATGAATTTACTGGTGCTCCATATGTATGAATTTACTGGTGTTCCCTATGTATGAATTTACTGGTGCTCGGATGTATGAATTTACTGGTGCTCATGTTTAGTTACTGGTGCTCCCCTGTAGATATACTGGTGCTCCCTATGTGTAGATTTACTGTAGTGCTCCCTATGTATGAATTTACTGGTGCTCCGTATGAATTTACTGGTGCTCCATGTGTATGAATTTACTGGTGCTCCGTATGTATGAATTTACTGGTGCTCCCTATGTATGAATTTACTGGTGCTCACTATGGATAGGTACTGGTGCACTCACGTATGTATGAATTCACTGGTGCTCCGTATGTATGAATTTACTGGTGCTCCGTATGTATGAATTCTGAGTGCTCCCTATGTATGAATTTACTGGTACTCCGTATGTATGAGTACCACAATTATCGCCTTCATGAATTTACTGGTGCTCCCTATGTATGAATTTACTGGTGCTCCGTACGTATGAATTTACTGGTGCTCCGTATGTATGAATTTACTGGTGCTCCCTATGTATGAATTTACTGGTGCTCCGTATGTATGAATTTACTGGTGCTCCATATGTATGAATTTACAGTGCTCCCTATGTATGAATTTACTGGTGCTACCTATGTATGAATTTACTGGTGCTCCCTATGTATGAATTTACTGGTGCTCCGTATGTATGAATTTACTGGTGCTACCTATGTAGGGGTACTGGTGCTCCATATGTATGAATTAGTGCTCCGTATGTATGAATGTACTGGTGCTCACTATGTATGAATTTACTGGTGCTCCCTATGTATGAATTTACTGGTGCTACCTATGTATGAATTTACTGGTGCTCCTATGTATGAATGTTACTGGTGCTCCCTGTATGGGGTACTGGTGCTCCGTATGTATGAATTTGCTGTTGCTCCCTATGTATGGAGTACTGGTGCTCCGTATGTATGAATTTACTGGTGCTCCGTATGTATGAATTTACTGGTGCTCCGTATGTATGAATTTACTGGTGCTCCCTATGTATGAATTTACTGGTGCTCCCTATGTATGAATTTACTGGTGTTCCCTATGTATGAATTTACTGGTGCTCCTATGTATGAATTTACTGGTGCTCCGGATGTATGAATTTACTACGGTGCTCCGTATGTTTGAATTCACTGGTGCTCCCCATGTATGAATATACTGGTGCTCCTATGTATGAATTTACTGGTGCTCCCTATGTATGAATTTACTGGTGCTCCGTATGTATGAATTTACTGGTGCTCCCTATGTATGAATTTACTGGTGCTCCCTATGTATGAATTTACTGGTGCTCGTATGTATGAATTGGTGCTCCGTATGTATGAATTTACTGGTGCTCCCTATGTATGAATTCACTGGTGCTCAGTATGTATGAATTTACTGGTGCTCCATATGTATGAATTTACTGGTGCTCCATGTATGAATTTACTGGTGCTACCTATGTATGAATTTACAATTGCCCTATGTATGATTTTACTGGTGCTCCGTATGTATGAATGTACTGGTGCTCCCTATGTATGGGTACTGGTGCTCCATATGTAGATTTACTGGTGCTCCCTATGTATGAATTTACTGTTGCTCCGGACCATATGAATTTACTGGTGCTCCGTATGTTTGAATTTACCAATTGCTCCCCATGTATGAATATACTGGTGCTCCCTATGTATGAATTTACTGGTGCTCCCTATGTATGAATTTACTGGTGCTCCGTATGTATGAATTTACTGGTGCTCCGTATGTATGAATTTACTGGTGCTCCGTATGTATGAATTTACTGGTGCTCCCTATGTATGTTACTGGTGCTCACTATGGGTTGAATTTACTGGTGCTCCGTATGTATGAATTCACTGGTGCTCCGTATGTATGAATTTACTGGTGCTCCGTATGTATGAATTTACTGGTGCTCCTAACACTTGTAGATTTACTGGTGCTCCGTATACCAGCAATTTACTGGTGCTCCATACTTTTGTGGATTTTGCTGATGCTCCCTATGTATGGGTACTGGTGCTCCGTACGTATGAATTTACTGGTGCTCCGTATGTATGAATTTACTGGTGCTCCCTATGTATGAATTTACTGGTGCTCCGTATGTATGGTGCTAGTTACTCATATGTATGAATTTACTGGTGCTCTATGTATGAATTTACTGGTGCTACCTATGTATGAATTTATAGTGCTCCTATTGTATGAATTTACTGGTGCTCCGTATGTATGAATTTACTGGTGCTACCTATGTAAGAATTTGCTGGTGCTCCATATGTATGAATTTACTGGTGCTCCGTATGTATGAATGTACTGGTGCTCACTATGTATGAATTTACTGGTGCTCCTATGTATGAATTTACTGAATTGCTACTATGAATTTACTGGTGCTCTATATGAATTTACTGGTGCTCCCTGTGTCGTTACTGGTGCTCCGTATGTATGGGCCTGTGCTCCTATGTATGAATTTACTGGTGCTCCATGTGTATGAATTTACAGTGCTCGTATACATGAATTTAGTGCTCCGTATGTATGAATTTACTGGTGCTCCCTATGTATGAATTTACTGGTGCTCCTTTGTATGAATTTACTGGTGTTCCCTATGTGTAAATTTACTGGTGCTCCTATGTATGAATTTACTGGTGCTCCGGATGTATGAATTTTACAATTGCTCCGTATGTTTGAATTTACTGGTGCTCCCCATGTATGAATATACTGGTGCTCCTATGTGAATTTACTGGTGCTCCCTATGTATGAATTTACTGGTGCTCCGTATGTATGAATTTACTGGTGCTCCTATGTATGAATTTACTGGTGCTCCTATGTATCGTTACTGGTGCTCCGTATGTATGAATTTACTGGTGCTCCGTATGTATGAATTTACTGTAGTGCTCCCTATGTATGGTACTGGTGCTCAGTATGTATGAATTTACTGGTGCTCCATATGTATGAATTTACTGGTGCTCTATGTATGAATTTACTGGTGCTACCTATGTATGAATTGCTAGTGCTCCCTGTATGATTTTACTGGTGCTCCATATGTATGAATATGCTGGTGCTCCTATGTATGGGTACTGGTGCTCCTATGTATGAATTTACTGGTGCTCTATGTATGGGCCTGGTGCTCCATATGTATGAATTTACTGGTGCTCCTATGTATGAATTTACTGGTGCTCACTATATATGGTGCACAATTGCTCCCCATGTATTAATTTACTGGTGCTCCCTATGTATGAATTTACTGGTGCTCCCTGTGAATTTACTGGTGCTCCCTATGTATGAATTTACTGGTGTTCCCTGTGTATGAATTTACTGTACTCCCTATGTATGAATTTACTGGTGTTCCCTATGTATGAATTTACTGGTGCTCCCTATGTATGAATTTACTGGTGCTCCGGATGTGTGAATTTACTGGTGCTCCGTATGTTTGAATTTACTGGTACTCCCCATGTATGAATATGCTGGTGCTCCCTATGTATGGTGCAGGTATACTATGTATGAATTTACTGGTGCTCCGTATGTATGAATTTACTGGTGCTCCATGTATGAATTTACTGGTGCTCTATGTATGAATTTACTGGTGCTCACTATGTATGAATTTACTGGTGCTCCGTATGTATGAATTTGCTGGTGCTCCGTATGTATGAATTTACTGGTGCTCCGTTTGTATGAATTGCACAATTGCTCCTAATGTATGAATTTACTGGTGCTCCCTATGTATGAATTTACTGGTGCTCTAACCATGAATTTACTGGTGCTCCGTATGTATGGAATTTACTGGTGCTCCTATGTATGAATTTACTGGTGCACCGTATGTATGAATTTACTGATTGCTCCATATATTGTGAATTTACTGGTGCTCTATGTATGAATTTACTGGTGCTACCTATGTATGAATTTACTGGTGCTCCTAATAACCAGATTACTGGTGCTCCGTATGTATGAATGTGCTATTGCTCCTATGTATGAATTTACTGGTGCTCCCTATGTATGAATTTACTGGTGCTCCTATGTGTAGATTTACTGGTGCTCCATATGTATGAATTAACTGGTGCTCCCTATGTATGAATTTACTGGTGCTCACTCTATATGAATTTACTGGTGCTCCCCATGTATAGATTTTAATGGTGCTCCTTATGTATGAATTTACTGGTGCTCACTATGTATGAATTTACTGGTACTCCTATGTATGAATTTAGTGCCCTATGTATAGATTTACTGGTGCTCCTATGTATGAATTTACTGGTGCTCCCTATGTATCGTTACTGGTGCTCCGTATGTATGAATGTACTGGTGCTCCCTATGTATGAGATTTACTGCTGCTCCGTATGTATAAGTTTACTGGTGCTCCGTATGTATGAATGTACTGGTACTCACTATGTATGCATTTACTGGTGCTCCCTATGTATGAATTTACTGGTGCTACCTATTGTAGTTACTACGAATTGCTCCTATGTATGGATTTACTGGTGCTCCTATGTGAATTTACTGGTGCTCCGTATGTATGAATTTACTGTTGCTCCCTATGTATGAATTTACTGGTGCTCCGTATGTATGAATTTACTGGTGCTCCGTATGTATGAATTTACTGGTGCTCCGTATGTATGAATTTACTGGTGCTCCCTATGTATGAATTTACTGGTGCTCCCTATGTGTAAATTTACTGGTGTTCCCTATGTATGAATTTATGTTCATCTATGTATGAATTTACTGGTGCTCCGGATGTATGAATTTACTGGTGCTCCGTATGTTTGAATTTACTGGTGCTCCACATGTATGAATATACTGGTGCTCCCTATGTATGGTACTGGTGCTCCCTATGTATGAATTTACTGAGTGCTCCGTATGTATGAATTTACTGGTGCTCCGTATGTATGAATTTACTGGTGCTCCCTATGTATCGTTACTGGTGCTCCCTATGTATGAATTTGCTAGTGCTCCCTATGTATGAATTTACTGGTGCTCCCTGTATGAATTTACTGGTGCTCCGTATGTATGAATTTACTGGTGCTCCCTATGTATGAATTTACTGGTGCTTCGTATGTATGAATTTACTGGTGCTCCCTATGTATGAATTTACTAGTGCTCCCTATGTATGAATTTACTGGTGCTCCCTATGTATGAATTTACTGGTGCTCCGTATGTATGAATGTACTGGTGCTCCCTATGTACCGTTTACTGGTGCTCCCTATGTATGAATTTACAGGTGCTCCGTATGTATGAATTTACTGGTGCTCCGTATGTATGAATGTACTGGTGCTCCTATGTATAGATTTACTGGTGCTCCCTATGTATGAATTTACTGGTGCTACCTATGTATGAATTTACTGGTGCTCCCTATGTATGAATTTACTGGTGCTCCCTATGTATGGTTACTGGTGCTCCTATGTCGTTACTGGTGCTCCGTATGTATGAATTTACTGGTGCTCCGTATGTATGAATTTACTGGTGCTCCGTATGTATGAATTTACTGGTGCTCCCTATGTATGAATTTACGGGTGCTCCCTATGTATGAATTTACTGGTTCTCCCTATGTATGAATTTACTGGTGCTCCTTATGTATGAATTTACTGGTCCTCCGTATGTATGAATTTACTGGTGCTCTTTTTGTAAGAATTTACTGGTGCTCGTATGTATGGTTACTGGTGCTCCCTATGTATGAATTTACTGGTGCTCCCTATGTATACTGAATTTACTGGTGCTCCCTATGTATGAATTTACTGGTGCTCCGTATGTATGAATTTACTGGTGCTCCCCGTATGGTACTGGTGCTCCCTATGTATGAATTTACTGGTACTCCGTATGTATGGTGCTAGTGCTCCGTATATATGGAGTACTGGTGCTCCTATGTATGAATTTACTGGTGCTCACTATGTATGAATTTACTGGTGCTCCGTATGTATGAATTTACTGGTGCTCCGTATGTATGGATACTGGTGCTCCGTATGTATGTAGATTTTGGTGCTCCCTATGTATGAATTTACTGGTGCTCGTATGTATGAATTTACTGGTGCTCCATATGTATGAATTTTAGTGCTCCCTATGTATGAATTTACTGGTGCTCCGTATGTATGAATTTACTGGGTGCTCGTATGTATGGGTACTGGTGCTCCCTATGTATGAATTTACTGGTGCTCGTATGTATGAATTTACTGGTGCTCCATATGTATGAATTGCACAATTGCTCCTATGTATGAATTTACTGGTGCTACCTATGTCTGAATTTACTGGTGCTCCCTATGTATGAATTTACTGGTGCTCCGTATGTATGAATTTACTGGTGCTACCTATGTATGAATTTACACTGGTGCTCCATATGTATGAATTTACACAGTGCTCCGTATGTATGAATATGCTGGTGCTCACTATGTATGAATTTACTGGTGCTCCCTATGTATGAATTTACTGGTGCTACCTATGTATGAATTTACTGGTGCTCCCTATGTATGGAATTTACTGGTGCTCCCTATGTATGAATTTACTGGTGCTCCGTATGTATGAATTTACTGTTGCTCCCTATGTATGAATTTACTGGTGCTCCGTATGTATGAATTTACTGGTGCTCCGTATGTATGAATTTACTGGTGCTCCGTATGTATGCGTTACTGGTGCTCCCTATGTATGAATTTACTGGTGCTCTATGTATGAATTTACTGGTGTTCCCTATGTATGAATTTACTGGTGCTTCCTATGTATGAATTTACTCGTGCTCCGTATGCTGTAAATTTACTGGTGCTCCGTATGTTTGAATTTTACTGGTGCTCCCCCATGTATGAATATACTGGTGCTCCCTATGTATGAATTTACTGGTGCTCCCTATGTATGAATTTACTGGTGCTCCCTATGTATATGAATTTACTGGTGCTCCGTATGTATGAATTTACTGGTGCTCCCTATATGTGAATTTACTGGTGCTCACTATGTATGAATTTACTGGTGCTCCGTATGTATGAATTTACTGGTGTCCCTATGTATGAATTTACTGGTGCTCCGTATGTATGAATTTACTGGTGCTCCCTATGTATGAATTTACTGGTGCTCCCTATGTATGAATTTACTGGTGCTCCCTATGTATGAATTTACTGGTGCTCCGTATGTATGAATTTACTGGTGCTCCGTATGTATGAATTTACTGGTGCTCCTTATGTATGAATTTACTGGTGCTCCGTATGTATGAATTTACTGGTGCTCCATATGTATGAATTTACTGGTGCTCCCTATGTATGAATTTATTGGTGCTACCTATGTATGAATTTACTGAATTGCTCCCTATGTATGAATTTACTGGTACTCCGTATGTATGAATGTACTGGTGCTCACTATGTATGAATTTACTGGTGCTCCCTATGTATGAATTTACTGGTGCTCCCTATGTATGAATTTACTGGTGCTCCATATATATGAATTTACTGGTGCTCCCTATGTATGAATTTACTGTTGCTCACTATATATGAATTTACTGGTGCTCCCCATGTATGAATTTAATGGTGCTCCCTATGTATGAATTTACTGGTGCTCCCTATGTATGAATTTACTGGTGCTCCTATGTATGAATTTACGGTGTTTCCTATGTATGAATTTACTGGTGCTCCTATGTATGAATTTACTGGTATTTCCTATGTGAATTTACTGGTGCTCCCTATGTATGGTACTGGTGCTCCGGATGTATGAATTTACTGGTGCTCCGTATGTTTGAATTTACTGGTACTCCCCATGTATGAATATACTGGTGCTCCTATGTAGATTTACTGGTGCTCCTTATGTATGAATTTACTGGTGCTCCGTATGTATGAATTTACTGGTGCTCCGTATGTATGAATTTACTGGTGCTCCCTATGTATGAATTTACTGGTGCTCACTATGTATGAATTTACTGGTGCTCCGTATGTATGAATTTACTGGTGCTCTATGTATGAATTTACTGGTGCTCCGTATGTATGAATTTACTGGTGCTCCCTATGTATGAATTGCTGGTGCTCCCTATGTTATGAATTTACTGGTGCTCCCTATGTATGAATTTGCAATTGCGTATGTGTATGAATTTACTGGTGCTCCGTATGTATGAATTTACTGGTGCTCACTATGTATGAATTTACTGGTGCTCCGTATGTATGAATGTACTGGTGCTCACTATGTATGAATTTACTGGTGCTCCCTATGTATGAATTTACTGGTGCTACCTATGTATGAATTTACTGGTGCTCCCTATGTATGAATTTGCACTGGTGCTCCGTATGTATGAATGTACTGTTGCTCCCTATGTATGAATTTACTGGTGCTCCCTATGTATAAATTTACTGGTGCTCCCTATGTATGAATTTACTGGTGCTCCATATGTATGAATTTACTGGTGCTCCCTATGTATGAATTTACTGGTGCTCACTATATATGAATTTACTGGTGCTCCCCATGTATGAATTTACTGGTGCTCACTATGTATGAATTTACTGGTGCTCTATGTATGAATTTACTGGTGTCTATGTATGAATTTACTGGTGCTCCCTATGTATGAATTTACTGGTGCTCCCTATGTATGAATTTACTGGTGCTCTATGTAAATTTACTGGTGCTCCATGCTATGAATGTACTGGTGCTCCCTATGTATGAATTTACTGGTGCTCCGTATGTATGAATTTACTGGTGCTCCGTATGTATGAATTACTGGTGCTACCTATGTATGAATATACTGGTGCTCTATGTATGAATTTACTGGTGCTCCCTATGTATGAATTTACTGGTGCTCCGTATGTATGAATTTACTGTTGCTCCCTGTGAATTGCTGGTGCTCCGTATGTATGAATTTACTGGTGCTCCGTATGTATGAATTTACTGGTGCTCCGTATGTATGGTTTTACTACAGTGCTCCCTATGTATGAATTTACTGGTGCTCCTAACCATGAATTTACTGGTGTTCCTATGTATGAATTTACTGGTGCTCCGTATGTATGAATTTACTGGTGCTCCGTATGTATGAATTTACTGGTGCTCCCTATGTATGGTTACTGGTGCTCCCTATGTATGAATTTGTCTCTTTTTTTTTTAGTGCTCCCTATGTATGAATTTACTGGTGCTCCGTATGTATAGGGTACTGGTGCTCCGTATGTATGAATTTACTGGTGCTCACTATGTATGAATTTACTGGTGCTCCGTATGTATGAATTTACTGGTGCTCCATATGTATACGTTACTGGTGCTCCCTATGTATGAATTTACTGGTGCTACCTATGTATGAATTTACTGGTGCTCCCTATGTATGAATTTACTGGTTATCGTATGCTGTGAATGTACTGGTGCTCTGAATTTACTGGTGCTCCCTATGTATAAATTTTAGTGCTCCCTATGTATGAATTTACTGGTGCTCGATATGTATGAATTTACTGGTGCTCCCTATGTATGAGGTTACTGGTGCTCACTATGATTTACTGGTGCTCCCCATGTATGAATTTACTGGTGCTCACTATGTATGAATTTACTGGTGCTCTATGTATGAATTACTGGTGCTCCTATGTATGAATTTACTGGTGCTCCCTATGTATGAATTTACTGGTGCTCCCTATGTATGAATTTACTGGTGCTCCTATGTATGAATTTACTGGTGCTCCGTATGTATGGATGTACTGGTGCTCCTATGTATGAATTTACTGGTGCTCGTAGCTGGAATTTACTGGTGCTCCGTATGTATGAATTTACTGGTGCTACCTATGTATGAATATGCTGGTGCTCCCTATGTATGAATTTACTGGTGCTCCTATGTATGGGTACTGGTGCTCCATGTGTATGAATTGCTGTTGCTCCCTATGTATGAATTTACTGGTGCTCCGTATGTATGAATTTACTGGTGTCAATAACTGTGAATTACTGGTGCTCCGTATGTGAATTCTGGTGCTCCCTATGTATGAATTTACTGGTGCTCCCTATGTATGAATTTACTGGTGTAGGATGTATGAATTTACTGGTGCTCCGTATGTTTGAATTTACTGGTGCTCCCTATGTATGTGAATTTACTGGTGCTCCCTATGTATGAATTTACTGGTGCTCCTATGTATGAATTTACTGGTGCTCCCTATGTATGAATTTACTGGTGCTCCCTATGTATGAATTTACTGGTGCTCCGTATGTATGAATGTACTGGTGTCCCTATGTATGAATTTACTGGTGCTCCCTATGTATACATTTGCTGAGTACTCTATGTATGAATTTACTGGTGCTCCGTATGTATGGTGCACAGACACTCCTATGTATGAATTTACTGGTGCTCCGTATGTATGAATTGCTGGTGCTCCTATGTATGAATTTACTGATGCTCCTATGTATGAATTTACTGGTGCTCCCTATGTGAATTACTGGTGCTCCGTATGTATGGTACACTGGTGCTCCGTATGTATGAATTTACTGGTGCTACATATGTACAGATATACTGGTGCTCCTATGTATGAATTTACTGGTGCTCCCTATGTATGAATTTACTGGTGCTCCATATGTATGAATTTACTGTTGCTCCCTATGTATGAATTTACTGGTGCTCCGTATGTATGAATTTACTGGTGCTCCGTATGTATGAATTTACTGGTGCTCCGTATGTATGAATTTACTGGTGCTCACTATGTATGAATTTACTGGTGCTCCCTGTGTATGAATTTACTGGTGCTCCGGATGTATGAATTTACTGTACTCCGTATGTTTGAATTTACTGGTGCTCCCTATGTATGATTTACTGGTGCTCCTATGTATGAATTTACTGGTGCTCCCTATGTATACGTTACTGGTGCTCCCTATGTATGAATTTACTGGTGCTCCCTATACTTAATGAGTTACTGGTGCTTCCGCTATGTATGAATGTACTGGTGCTCCCTATGTATGAATTTACTGGTGCTCCCTATGTATGAATTTACTGGTGCTCCCTATGTATGAATTTACTGGTGCTCCATATGTATGAATTTACTGGTGCTCCCTATGTATGAATTTACTGGTGCTCCACTATGAATTTACTGGTGCTCCCCATGTATGAATTTACTGGTGCTCCCTATGTATGAATTTACTGGTGCTCCCTATGTATGAATTTACTGGTGCTCCCTATGTATGAATTTACTGGTGCTCCCTATGTATGGTACTGGTGCTCCCTATGTATGTGAATTTACTGGTACTCCGTATGTATGAATGTACTGGTGCTCCTATGTATGAATTTACAGGTGCTCCGTATGTATGAATTTACTGGTGCTCCGTATGTATGAATGTACTGGTGCTCCCTATGTATAGATTTACTGGTGCTCCCTATGTATGAATTTACTGGTGCTACCTATGAATTACTGGTGCTCCCTATGTATGAATTTACTGGTGCTCCCTATGTATGAATTTACTGGTGCTCCGTATGTATGAATTTACTGGTGCTCCTATGTATGAATTTACTGGTGCTCCCTATGTATGAATTTACTGGTGCTCCATGTATGAATTTACTGGTGCTCCACATGTATGAATTTACTGGTGCTCCCTATGTATGAATTTACAGGTGCTCCCTATGTATGAATTTTACTGGTGCTCCTTATGTATGAATTTACTGGTCCTCCGTATGTATGAATTTACTGGTGCTCTTTTTGTGTTAGTTACTGGTGCTCGTATGTATGAATTTGCTGGTGCTCCCTATGTATGAATTTACTGATGCTCCCTATGTATGAATTTACTGGTGCTCCCTATGTATGAATTTACTGGTGCTCCCTATGTATGAATTTACTGGTGCTACCTATGTATGAATTTATTGGTGCTACCTGTATGAATTTACTGGTGCTCCCTATGTATGAATTTACTGGTGCTCGTATGTATGAATGTACTGGTGCTCCCTATGTATGAATTTACTGGTGCTCCCTATGTATGAATTTACTGGTGCTCCCTATGTATGAATTTACTGGTGCTCCATATGAATTTACTGGTGCTCCCTATGTATGAATTTACTGGTGCTCACTATATATGAATTTACAGTGCTCCCCATGTATGAATTTAATGGTGCTCCCTATGTATGAATTTACTGGTGCTCCCTATGTATGAATTTACTGGTGCTCCCTATGTATGAATTTACAGGTGTTCCCTATGTATGAATTTACTGGTGCTCCCTATGTATGAATTTACTGGTGTTCCCTATGTATGAATTTACTGGTGCTCCCTATGTATGAATTTACTGGTGCTCCGGATGTGTAGATTACTGGTGCTCCGTATGTTTGAATTACTGGTACTCCCCATGTATGAATATACTGGTGCTCCCTATGTGAATTTACTGGTGCTCCTTATGTATGAATTTACTGGTGCTCCGTATGTATGAATTTACTGGTGCTCCGTATGTATGAATTTACTGGTGCTCCCTATGTATGAATTTACTGGTGCTCACTATGTATGAATTTACTGGTGCTCCGTATGTATGAATTTACTGGTGCTCCCTATGTATGAATTTACTGGTGCTCCGTATGTATGGTACTGGTGCTCTATGTATGAATTTACTGGTGCTCCCTATGTATGAATTTACTGGTGCTCCCTATGTATGAATTTACTGGTGCTCCGTATGTATGAATTTACTGGTGCTCCGTATGTATGAATTTACTGGTGCTCACTATGTATGGGTACTGGTGCTCCATTATGTATGAATGTACTGGTGGCTACTATGTATGAATTTACTGGTGCTCCCTATGTATGAATTTACTGGTGCTACCTATGTATGAATTTACTGGTGCTCCTATGTATGAATTTTGGTGCTCCGTATGTATGAATGTGCTGTTGCTCCCTATGTATGAATTTACTGGTGCTCCTATGTATAGAATTGCTAGTGCTCTATGTATGAATTTACTGGTGCTCCATATGTATAGATTTACTGGTGCTCCCTATGTATGAATTTACTGGTGCTCACTATATATGGTGCTGGTGCTCCCCATGTATGAATTTACTGGTGCTGCACTATGTATGGTGCAGTGCTCCCTATGTATGAATTTACTGGTATACTATCTTACTGAATTTACTGGTGCTCCCTATGTATGAATTTACTGGTGCTCCCTATGTATGAATTTACTGGTGCTCCCTATGTATGAATTTACTGGTGCTCCGTATGTATGAATGTACTGGTGCTCCCTATGTATGAATTTACAATTATAAAACATGTATGAATTTTACTGGTGCTCCGTATGTATATTTACTGGTGCTACCTATGTGAATATACTGGTGCTCCCTATGTATGAATTTACTGGTGCTCCCTATGTATGAATGCTGGTGCTCCATGTGTATGGGCTACTGTTGGCTCCTATACTTATGGTGCAGTACTCCGTATGTATGGGGTACAGGTACTCCATGTGTGTGGTACTGGTGCTCCGTATGTATAGGGTACTGGTACTCCCTATACTGAATTTACTGGTGTACTCCTAACCATGAATTTACTGGTGTTCCTATGTATGAATTTACTGATGCTCCGTATGTATAGATTACTGGTGCTCCGTATGTATGAATTTACTGGTGCTCCTAATAATAATTTACTGGTGCTCTATGTATGAATTTACTGGTGTCCCTATTGTACGCTGAATTTACTGGTGCTCCGTATGTATGAATTTACTGATGCTCCATGTATGAATTTACTGGTGCTCACTATGTATGAATTTACTGGTGCTCCATGTATATGGTGCAGTGCTCCATATGTATGAATTTACTGGTGCTCCCTGTATGGGTACTGGTGCTGCCTGTACCTGTGAATTTACTGGTGCTCTATGTATGAATTTATAGTGCTCCGCTTATTGTGAATGTACTGGTGCTCCCTATGTATGAATTTACTGGTGCTCCCTATGTATAAATTTACTGGTGCTCTAGCATGAATTTAGTGCTCGATATGTATGAATTTACTGGTGCTCCTATGTATATGAATACTGGTGCTCACTATATGAATTGCCGTGCCCCATGTATGAATTTACTGGTGCTCTATGTGAATTTACTGGTGCTCCCTATGTATGAATTTACTGGTGCTCCCTATGTGTAAATTTACTGGTGCTCCCTATGTATGAATTTTACTGGTGCTCCTATGTATGGATACATAGTGCTCACCTTGTGAACATAGTGCTCCGTATGTATGAATGTACTAGTGCTCCTATGTATAGGTACTGGTGCTCCGTATGTATGAATTTTAGTGCTGTAATATTAGTTACTGGTGCTACCTATGTATGAATATACTGGTGCTCCTATTGCATGGTGCAGGTATACACCATGTGAATTTACTGGTGCTCCGTATGTATGAATTTACTGTTGCTCCCTATGTATGAATTTACTGGTGCTCGTATGTATGAATTTACTGGTGCTCCGTATGTATGAATTTACTGGTGCTCCATATGTATCGTTACTGGTGCTCCTATGTATGAATTTACTGGTGCTCCCTATGTATGAATTTACTGAATTGCTCGGATGTATGAATTACTGAGATGCTCCATGTGTTTTAAATTTGCTGGTGCTCCCTATTAACCTTGAATTTACTGGTGCTCCCTGTATGAATTTACTGGTGCTCCTATGAATTTACTGTAGTTGCTCTATGTGTAAATTTACTACCATTTGCTCTATGTATGAATTTACTGGTGTGCTCCATGTGCTATGAATGTACTGGTGCTCCTATGTATGAATTTACTGGTGCTCCCTATGTATGAATTTGCTGGTGCTCCCTATGTATGAATTTACTGGTACTCCATGTATGTATGGGGTACTGGTGCTCCTATGTGATTCCACAGTGCTCCGTATGTATGAATTTACTGGTGCTCCTATGTATGAATTTACTGGTGCTCTATGTGAATTTACTGGTGCTCCTATGTATGAATTTACTGGTGCTCCGTATGTATGGGGTACGAATTGTATCGTATTATGAATTACTGGTGCTACATATGTATGAATATGCTGGTGCTCCCTATGTACAGATTTGCAACAATTGCTCCCTGTGTATGAATTTACTGGTGCTCCATGTGTATGAATTTACTGTTGCTCCCTATGTATGAATTTACTGGTGCTCCGTATGTATGGAATTTACTGGTGCTCCGTATGTATGAATTTACTGAGGTGCTCCGTATGTATGAATTTACTGGTGCTCACTATGTATGAATTTACTGGTGCTCCCTGTGTATGAATTTACTGGTGCTCCGGATGTATGAATTTACTGGTGCTCCGTATGTTTGAATTTACTGGTGCTCCCTATGTATGAATTTACTGGTACTCCCTATGTATGAATTTACTGGTGCTCCTATGTATGAATTTACAGTGCTCCCTATGTATGAATTTACTGGTGCTCCCTATGTATGAATTTACTGGTGCTCCGTATGTATGAATGTGCTGGTGCTCCTGTGTATGAATTTACTGGTGCTCCCTATGTATGAATTGCTGGTGTTCCCTGTGTATCCGTTACTGGTGCTCCATATGTATGAATTTACTGGTGCTTCCTATGTATGAATTTACTGGTGCTCACTATATATGAATTTACTGGTGCTCCCCATGTATGAATTTACTGGTGCTCCCTGTATGAATTTACTGGTGCTCCTATGTATAGCGTTACTGGTGCTCCTATGTATGAATTTACTGGTGCTCCCTATGTATGAATTTACTGGTGCTCCCTATGTGGGTACTGGTGCTCGTATGTATGAATGTACTGGTGCTCCCTATGTATGGGTACAGGTGCTCCGTATGTATGAATTTACTGGTGCTCCGTATGCTGAATGTACTGGTGCTCCTATGTATATGAATTTACTGGTGTATCCTATGTATACTGGTGCTACCTATGTATGGGTACTGGTGCTCCACAATAATGACAGATTTACTGGTGCTCCTATGTATGAATTTGCTGGTGCTCCTACATATGTATGAGATTGCTGGTGCTCCCCTGTAGATTTACTGGTGCTCCCTATGTATGAATTACTGGTGCTCCGTATGTATGAATTTACTGGTGCTCCGTATGTATGAATTTACTGGTGCTCCCTATGTATGAATTTTGGTGCTCCCTATGTATGAATTTACTGGTGCTCCTTATGTATGAATTTACTGGTCCTCCGTATGTGTAGATTTACTGGTGCTCTTTTTGTGTTAACGTTACTGGTGCTCGTATGTATGAATTTACTGGTGCTCCCTATGTATGAATTTACTGATGCTCCCTATGTATGAATTTACTGGTACTCCCTATGTATGAATTTACTGGTGCTCCGTATGTATGAATTTACTGGTGCTCATGTATGAATTTACTGGTGCTCCCTGTGTATGAATTTACTGGTGCTCCGTATGTATGAATTTACTGGTGCTCCTATGTTATGGGTACTGGTGCTCCCTATGTATGAATTTACTGGTGCTCCGTATGTATGAATTCACTGGTGCTCCTATGTATGGATACACTGGTGCTCCGTATGTAAATGTACTGGTGCTCCTATGTATGAATTTACTGGTGCCTATGTATGAATTTACTGGTGCTCCATATGTATGAATTTACTGGTGCTCCTACTGTATGAATTTACTGGTGCTCCCTATGTATGGGTACTGGTGCTCCGTATGTATGAATTTACTGGTGCTCTATGTATGATTACTGTAGTGCTCCCTATGTATGAATTTACTGGTGCTCCGTATGTATGAATTTACTGGTGCTCCGTATGTATGAATTTACTGGTGCTCCACATCATAATGAATTTACTGGTGTTCACTATGTGTAGATTTACTGGTGCTCCCTATGTATGAATTTACTGGTGCTCTATGTATGAATTAACTGGTGCTCCGTATTTATGAATTTACTGGTGCTCCGTATGTATGAATTTAGTGAATTGCTCCCTATGTATGAATTTACTGGGCTCCGTATGTATGGAATTTACTGGTGCTCACACTCTGTATGAATTTACTGGTGTTTTCCCTATGTATGAATTTACTGGTGCTCCGTATGTATGAATTTACTGGTGCTCCCTATATGAATTTACTGGTGCTCCGTATGTATGAATTTACTGGTGCTCCGTATGTATGAATTTACTGGTACGCCCTATGTATGAATTTACTGGTGCTCCCTATGTATGAATTTACTGGTGCTCCGTATGTATGAATTTACTGGTGCTCCTATGTATGAATTTACTGGTGCTCCCTGTATGAATTTACTGGTGCTCCGTATGTATGGAGTACTGGTGCTCTATGTATGGGTACTGGTGCTCCCTATGTATATGAATTTACTGGTGCTCGTATGTATGAATTTACTGGTGCTCCGAATGTATGAATTTACTGGTGCTCCGTATGTATGAATTTACTAGTTCTCCCTATGTATGAATTTACTGGTGCTCCCTATGTATGAATTTACTGGTGCTCCGTATGTGAATTTACTGGTGCTCCCTATGTATGAATTTACTGGTGCTCCTATGTATAGATTACTGAGTGCTCCCTATGTATCGTTACTGAGGCTGCTCCCTATGTATGAATTTACTGGTGATCTATTGTATAGTTTACTGGTGCTCCGTATGTGAATTTACTGGTGCTCCTATGTATGAATTTACTGGTGCTCCATGTATTGTGAAAGTACTGGTGCTCGTATGTATGAATTTACTGGTGCCCCCTATGTATGAATTTACTGGTGCTCCCTATGTATGTATTTACTGGTGCTCCATGTGTAGTTACTGGTGCTGCTCCGTATATGTGAGTACTGGTGCTCCTATGTATTTACTGGTGCTCCGTTTGTATGAATTTACTGGGGGCTCGTATGAATTTACTGGTGCTCCGTATGTATGAATTGCTGGTGCTCGCCTTATGAATTTACTGGTGCTCCCTATGTATGAAGTTACTGGTGCTCCCTATGTATGAATTTGCTGGTGCTCCTTATGTATGAATTTACTGGTCCTCCGTATGTATGAATTTACTGGTGCTCCCTATGTATGGTACTGATACTCCCTATGTATGAATTTACTGGTGCTCCCTATGTATGAATTTACTGGTGCTCCCTATGTATGAATTTACTGGTGCTCCCTATGTATGAATTGCACTGGTGCTCCCCATGTAGTTACTGGTACTCCACTAGCAGCAATTTACTGGTGCTCCGTATGTGTATGGTGCTGGTGCTCCCTATGTATGAATTTACTGGTGCTCCTATGTATGAATTTACTGGTGATCCGTATGTATGATTTACTGGTGCTCCTTATGTATGAATTTTACTGGTGCTCCGTATGTATGAATGTACTGGTGCTCCTATGTATGAATTTGCAGTTATCATATGTATAGGTTACTGGTGCTCCGTATGTATGAATTTGCTAGTGCTCGCTATGTATGAATTTGCTGATTATCTATGTATGAAGTTACTGGTGCTCTATGTATGTGAATTTAGTGCTGTATACATGAATTTTACTGGTGCTCCATATGTATGAATGTACTGGTGCTCCTATGTATGAATTACAGGTGCTCCTATGTATGAACATAGTGCTCCGTATGTATGAATTTACTGGTGCTCGCTATGTATGAATTTACTAGGTACTCTATGTGTAGGTGCTGGTGCTCTATGTATGAATTTGCTGGTGCTCCTTATGCTGTGAATTTACTGGTCCTCGTATGTATGAGATTACTGGTGCTCCCTATGTATGAATTTACTGGTGCTCCTATCTTGAGATTACTGGTGCTCCCTATGTATGAATTTACTGGTGCTCACTATGTATGAATTTACTGGTGCTCCCTATGTATGAATTTACTGGGTGCTCCCCATGTATGAATTTACTGGTGCTCACTATGTATGAATTTACTGGTGCTCCGTATGTATGAATTTACTGGTGCTCCCTATGTATGAATTTACTGGTGCTCCCTATGTATGAATTTACTGGTGATCCGTATGTATGACTTTACTGGTGCTCTATGTATGAATTTACTGGTGCTCCGTATGTGTGAATGTGCCGTTGCTCCCTATGTATGAATTTACTGGTGTAACCCTATGTATGAATTTACTGGTGCTCCGTATGTATGAATTTACTGGTGCTCCCTATGTATGAATTGCCTGGTGCTCCCTATGTATGAATTTACTGGTGCTGCTATTCATTCTGGTGATCGTATGTATGAATTTACTGGTGCTCTCTATGTATGAATTTACTGGTGCTCCGTATGTGGGAAGCATACTGGTGCTCCCTATGTATGAATTTACTGGTGCTCCCTATGTATGAATTTACTGGTGCTCCGTATGTGTGAACACTGGTGCTCCTATGTATGAATTTGCACTGGGCTCCTATGTATGAATTTACTGCTGCTCCGTATGTATGAATTTACTGGTGCTCCCTATGTATGAATTTACTGGTGGTCCCTATGTATGAATTTACTGGTGCTCCGTATGTATGAATTTACTGGTGCTTCGTATGTATGAATTTACTGGTGCTCTATGTATAGATTACTGGTGCTCACTATGTATGAATTTACTGGTGCTCCCTATGTATGAGTGCACAATTGCTCCATTTGTATGAATTTACTGGTGCTCCGTATGTATGTGAATTTACTGGTGCTCTATTGTGAATTTACTGGTGCTCCCTATGTATGAATTTACTGGTGCTCCCTATGTATGAATTTACTGGTGCTCTATGTATGAATTTACTGGTGCTCCCTATGTATGAATTTACAATTGCTCCCATGTATGAATTTACTGGTGCTCACTATGTATGAATTTACTGGTGCTCCGTATGTATGAATTTACTGGTGCTCCCTATGTATGAATTTACTGGTGCTCCCTATGTGTAGATTTTCTGGTGATCCGTATGTATGACTTTACTGGTGCTCCTAACAGCAGATTTGCTGGTGCTCCGTATACAGATACTGGTGTCTCTGT
>JBBBDQ010025090.1:0-49269 GCA_037127315.1 Ascarosepion bandense
TTATTTGTTTCTTGTTTGTTTTCCACAAAACTGAGAATTATATATATATATATATATATATATATATATATATATATATATATGTTGCTCGGACTAACTATATCCCTTCGTTCTACCAGGTTTATCGTTCACGCCTGGAACGCGCCAGGCCACTTATATTGTAGCAAACTAGCAATATCCACCTAGCATTCCATCGGTGTGTTGTTAGTCAGTTCCATTTGAACGACCTCTCACAAACCACTGCTACTCCCAAGAGAACGTTTACCTGATCACTATGATCTTAACCTATTCATGTATAGAGTTGATCATTATCTTTCCCCTTCTATCCGTATAAACTTGGTACATCAGCATGTTGTAATGGCAAGCAAGTTTGTCTTGTTAGAACCTATTACAAGTGAGTAGTAAGTTCGATTTTTACTGGGTACCCCTATGCTTTCGGCCTATATGTATAAGCTGTCTATAACGTAACTTTTTACGGTGAGAGACCACTGAAATTTATAGTCAAATGTAATCGCCACTTCTACTTTTTTTAGTTTCTTCGCTAGCATAGCCCGTTCGTGGAACTCTCTTCCATATGCTTGCTTCTCTGATAGCTACTTTCTCCAAAAGTTTAAATGCAACGTCAATTGCCAAATAACTTTTTGAATATCATTTCTTCAACATACCCGGTAACATGTTCCCTCTTTCTTTTCTTTCTCTGTAACACTCTGCGCACCAGTGGCTGTACTGCCAAGCTTGGGGTGAAACGATAATACCAAAAAACATTACTCATATTTTCCTTGCTTTTCTGTTTTCTATAGCAAACTGTCTTCACGCTCAACCGATTTTGAAGACCCTGTTCACATACCGAAAAACTTGTTATTAATCCAAACTTACCAAATGAGTCTACCTATAATACCGTAGTTATGGATGAGATGCTTAATTAATTTTTTTTAACAATTTCATTGTGAATGCCGTAGCCTCGTTTTGAAGCTGAGTCGGAAACTTCGGTTTCACTTTCTGCACGCATAACTCCTACGCTAACAGCTTTTTACGTAAAACAACCATCTCAAAATGTTGATAAAAATCAACTTAGTGGGAGAACATTGAAATAGTTCGTGTAGAATTCTAAATATATTCAATAGAAAGGAGAAGACCTATGATATTTGAAAATCGACACTCCCGATAACTCTGCAATTAGAGATTTAACTCTTAGGGTCCCTGGGGAATTATAATGAAAAATTTTGCACACAGACTGAGAAGATTTTTTTCACTTAATAAAATATATCACAACTCATCTGTTAGTGTTTTCGATGCAAGAGCATGTTATCGAGTGACAGGTGAGTTTGGAACAGCTCTTACAAAAAAAAAAATTGATATTATAATATCCATTTTAATATAAAAGTTATAATAAAAATTGTTTGAGCAATAAGATTTACTCTCACTTGTTTCCAAATGATTTTAGGTTGCTACTGATGTGAATAAGAAAGTGATTTGTATTGATGACCATTACATGAAGACGTAGAATTGAGATTCTAAATTTGACACTATTTTACATGGGAGGTTACCAGTATACTAATGGCTCTTAAGCCTGTCTCTTTGGCTGTTCAAAACTAATAAAAGTGGGGAAGAATGATTGATCTGTTTTATCAACAGTTTGTCTTTTACTTAAATCGAGAAAATTTTTCTAAATTGTAACACAATTTTTTTATTGGGTGAGATAATGATAAACGTCCTACTTATTAACATATAGCTGGAGGGATAAAAGCTGGGGTCATGTCATTCCCAAGTGTATTTGCTTGTATGTGAATATAACAAAAACGACTGGAATTCGAAATCTACTCTCTGACATCCAATTCCGATCCGTAATCCATTACTCCAACCATAAATCCAAGGTTACAGTATCTTGTATTCCGAGGCGGTTACTCATTTGCGTACAGGCCAGGCACGATGCTACTTAACTTTTCTGATCGTATGATAACCGGTGTTTCAACGTAATATAGCCATTAGACTCTAAAAGGGACGAAGAGAGAACACTGTGCTAAATAGCGTTCGTATTAGACATGCATGACTAACTCATATACACCTGCTAACAGCTGAAGTGGTACGCCAATGCACCAATAGAGACAAACCCCAGAAGTTAACTGCCCATGTGTGTTTTGGTGTGTGTGTTTTTGTGTGTGTGTGTGTGTATGTGTGTGTGTGGTATCACTCCGACTATCCCCTATTTAACACAACCACGTCACCGAAGAAAAAAAATAACAATATAATTGTATATTTTTATATAAATCCGTGTTCGCTGTGCGTTGTTTGTTAGCCAAGATGATCGCCAATTTTGGCTCAAGTTTATTCATCGTCAAAGCAGTATATAGAAGAAAGGGTATACAATAAATCTTTTAAATTGGTTCGCTCAGACATGTTATTTTAGAAACTCATACAGACACAGATTGATCGATCCGGGTTTACCACGGCAAGAAAACAATTAAACAGAAGACATTCAAGGCAGGTAAATGACTTTTCCTTTGCATTGTGTGAACTCTGCTCTTGTGATAATAGAAAACAAAATAATTGCTACTTCAGATAAAAACTAAGGATGGAACAGCATACCTTTTGAGGTTTTGTGCAGAGTCTTACCATGGAAATAAGGGGTGTGGTTTTTTGGACATGTTAAGGAGGATTTAGAGCACATGCGGGGAAGATATATTTGGCGAATGTAAAGAAGATGCCAGAAGAAATAGAGCTGAAGGAAGAGATATAGTCGTTGTAAAACGTGGAAATATTTTCGAACTCTTCTTGTTGTTAAGTTCAGTTTCGGCTCCAACCGACTACAATAGGAGCCTTTTAGTTTCCACAATTAATGAATGCTATCGTGTTCCAGATAATGCAAAGATGTTGTCCTGAAAGAAATAAGTAGCGTATAGCATCGCGCATGTTTGGTTTCAAAGACTACTGGCGGCTTTGTAAACATGTGCTAAACAACAGCAAACCCTCAATCCCTTCTGTATTGAACCGAGGCTGAGTGCTTAGCTCGCAAACTTTCTTCCAACTCCACACTTGACTCGTCTGGATTACCAACAACCAACTTCCAACCTAGAAATCAGCTGAGTAATGTTTATACAATACTAATCAAAATCTTAATACCAGATAAAAATGTTAAAAATTATAAGTCGAAATATATTTGTGAGACATTTACATTTAATTAAAAAGGGTAGTTTATCAACAATAAAAGAAAAATGTTCAGCCTTTTAATTGATTCAACAAACGTTAAAAGTACTTTTATGGTTGGTCATAAATATAAATAAAAACACAGAACAGGTAATGTCACAAGAAAAAAATAATATTCACTATATCCTGCATTTTTGCGAATTACTTCCGAAATTCACTTTGGCATACTTATTATTACCTTCTGCTTTGAATGCTCACCTTGGATGCAGAAACTGCAACACGAAGAGCATCGACAGTTTCAAATTACAACCCATGTTTATAAACGTTCTTTGCATTTTTATTGAGACGACCGATTGTTTTTTTAAACCAGACCCGTCCGGATTTTTAATGAAGTTAGCAATGACATTTCTTCTACGGCCAATTTCATTTGCAATATCTCGCTGCGAAAGACCACGTCTTTGAATATCAACAATCCCGCCTTGTTCGAACTTTGTTAAAATGTTACCTTTATCCATTTTAAAATTTAAAATTTAATTCTGGAAATATGCTAAGTAGAAGTTTAGAAACCTAATGCTATGGGGACACTGACGCCTTCTAAAATTTTTCAATGTTTGTTTAAATTAATCAATTAAGAGGTTAAAATTTGCATTTTATTGTTAATAAACTACATTTTCTAATTAAATGTAAATATTTCGCAAATATGTTTCGATTAAATTAAAAATATTTTGTACTTTTTCAAAAAACTTTTCTATCTCTCCTTAAGAGTTTGACTAGGAGTGTATAACGGCGTCTCTGGTCTCCAACATAATTTCTAAACTTGACTCACATAAGGCAAGCAAAGGTCATGATATTCATGTCATCATCCTAAAAATATTTGCCTCCTGAACTCTCTCTTGTTCTCTTTGGACTCTACAATTACTGTCTTAGTACTTCATGTTTTCCTGCTTGTTACAAGTCCTTCGCTGTATTTAATGTGCAACCTTCTCTAATTATTGCGCTATGAAATTCTTACCGATTATTGGCAAGGTATTTGAGACTATTATTAATGGTGTAATGGTTCATCATCTCCCATTTTAGAACCTACTTTCTGGATAGCAACATGGCTTCCGCTTTGCCAGGTCTACAGCTGATATGTTAATGGCCATCACTGAATATATATATATACCAAGGTCTTGATGCGAATGGCAAAGTTCGAGTTTGTGCTCTGGATATCTCTAAAACATTTGACAGGGTGTGGCATGCTGGTCTTCTACGCAAACTATAGGGCTACGATATATCTGAACGACTGTTAGATTTGATTTAATTATTCCTAAATGTCCGTTGTGGTGCAGTGGATATCGGCTCGGAACTAGAAATCAGGAAGCCGAGTTCGAATTCCATTTGAATTCATTGCATTCACTTACGCTCAAATTCCCACCAGTTATGTGTTAAATAACAGGACAGATTGGGTTCTACAGCATTTGTGTGCAACCAGCCTACCGCAGAAAATAATGACAACCTACTGCGGGATAATCTTCTGTTCAGTCAGTAATGTCTTTTTCGAGACATGATCGCCCAAGCGTGCACTATTTATAACATTTAACTGATTGATTCCTACTTAATCGTTAAATAAAGTTCGTTTTGAACGAACATGCTTCTATATCATTTTATACGAACGCGAGCAACCCTCATAGCTCTATCCTTGGTCCTACATTTTTCCTGAAGTTTATCAATGATCTTCCTGATGAAATCACGTCCCGAGTAGTCGTCTATGCAGATGAATTCACCATTTCTTCGCGTCTAAATTAGAAATCTTTTGAAAAGGGGGTAATAGATGGCACGTAGCTTCAAAACGATGCTATTCTCTATTAATTACCCTAAAGAAACTATCCTGCTTTCCATCAGTACAGATGACAAGTTTCCCAGAAAGCAACACATTGCGCCTCCTTAGCCTCAGTCTTTCAACTGACCACTAGTAGAATATTTACATTGAATCAATAGCTACATTTATCTTAAGGAGATCGGTCTCTGTGTCGAGCCAAAACTCTTTTCTCGTCAGAATCCATTTTGCAAATTTATAAATCTACCATTCGTCCGTGCATTGAGTACTGTTGCCATATTTGATCGGGTTCTTCCACTATTTATATCGGAGTTCTCAACAAAATCAAAAGAAGGATCTGCAACTTCTCCAGATTTAGCAGCTCGACTTAAGTCATTTTCTCACCGTCGGGATATGGCTTCTCTATGTCTTTTCTACAGATAGTTTTACTGTTTATATTCTGACAAACTTCATTTCTTGGTGCCTCGTCAATATTAATTTACTCGTGATTCTATGTTCCACCCTTTTACTGTCTGAACTGTCAAATGTAACCGGCACTTCTATTCTCCAGAATCTCCAGAATTACGTACCTAACAACAAATCTTAATCATCTCAAAATTAAAAAAGGCGTGTCTCATCTTTCGCCACTGATTGGTTAATATATAAGAATATATAAATAAATTTTTTTGGATCCGATCCGTGTGCCAAAATGAGTTAATTTCTAAGTCTAATTAACGTATGGCATTGTTCCACACACACACACACACACACACACACACACACACACACACTCTCTCTCTCTCTCTCTCTCTCTCTCTCTCTCTTTCCACAACTATCTCTTTTTCTCTCTCTCTCTCTTTCATTCTCTCTCTCTCTCTATATATATATATATGTATATATGTATATAAAATGTAGTGGAACATGTATATAGAAACGAAGAATTAAGAATCTTCTATTACGGATGTATAAATTACAATAATTTTATTTATTTGAGTATTATTTTTTCTTTCTAATTGAAAGAAATAAAGTACAAATATTTGTTGCGAACAACAAATATTTTGTGTATTTTTAGCACAACCGAATGAATTGCGGTTATATCGAATAAACTGATAATTCTTCTATGAGTGTGCAGATATATATGACTAAAAATTTACATTATTTTATATATGTGTATGAAATTTTAGCAGTCAGGTGCATAAAATAAAAGGTGAGAAAGTTAGTTGCTTCTCTTGAAGCATGGAAAAAACGATGCTATTTTGAAATATTGTATACTTGAATAAACATGCGAAAGATGTGAGTAGTTAATTTAGTGTGAGAATTTGATTCGTTATATATATATATTAAACCATGAGCTTTGATGTTTAATTTATCCTCAATGTAGAAAGATGACAATTAAAATTTAATGAACCATCTGAAAAATGATAGTGTAATAGTAACCATTGTATTTCCCAGAGATATTTTGTATTTACGAGAGCTAATACTCACCTAATAATATTGGACGCTGAAAACTGCAAAGCAGACGCAGAATAGTCGCTAAAAATTATATTGGTTGGATTACCAATGCTTTCTACCTGATAAACCGGTGATACATTTCCTTTGACTTCATAATCAGCGCTGAACATCTGTTTTTGAAAGCCTTCTTCTCAGCTACTACCGATTTACTTTCCCTTTTATCTTTACTTCGACTCTTCTTCCTTATTGTTCTTGAGTCAAGCCATACATGATAAAAGTACAGTACAAAGCGAAACTCATTCAAGTCTTAACGCATCGTTTAATTCTATCAAAAATGTCTGTAGGCTTTGTTTTTATAATCGTATTTCTATCAACTGCAGCGATTTGTATCAATCCCACCAATTTTACGGATACATGGCTATTGTCTAGTTGTCTAGGCCTGATGAGGGAATATATATATATATATATATATATATATATATAAATAAATATATAAATATATATATATATATATAGAGAGAGAGAGAGAGAGAGAGATAGATAGAGATAGATAGATACATAAATAGATAGAGAGATATAAACTATATAATTGCAAAATTAGGTGAGCACTACGTAAGTTAGGCATTAGTTTGAGGTTAGTAAATGTATGGACAATATCGAACAGATTCTGTATGCTTATAAACACAAGCAACTGAACACGAGAAAATTAAATCGTTTGTTCGTTCTTTCTGAACTGAAATTTCAGTAAATTAGTTCACACATCTACTGAGATTTTTCACGCTTTATTTGCGTAATTAAGTTACTGCGGGTGACTTGGTTTATCGCTCGTAGAGGCCTGCTCAATTCTGTCCATGAATTTGTAATTGAATCCGAGTCAGTTTTCTGTAATGTTTAATGAAAATATTATAGATGTCTGGCATGTAGATATTTCTGGACAAATCTTTAAAGTATTTTATCATTGTGATTGCACAACATATAACATATTACCACAATCTTTTTTACATTAAACTCGTAACTCGAAGTGTTTCCTGTTCGTTTTGCAGAAAAAACACGTTAACTAATGATAGTTCTTTGTTCTTATTTGGTTGCAGAAACCTTGTTCAGAGAAGTAAAATCTTCAGCTTGCTGTTTCTAAATAAAGTTCAGATCCTTATGCCACCAAAATTATTTTGTCTCGTGTGAATAGCGTGTATAATCTCAGTATGAGATGAGGTTCTCAGTTTAAATTCTAAATGAAACAAAATTCCATAACGATCTTTTTGAAAAAAATATGTTAAAAATCCAAGATACTTGGAAATTTTCAGTGTACAGTTTACGTACTAGTATTTTGTTTATTCGATTGCATCAAATAAAATATTTCTGCCTTTTTGTTGCAATATAATGCTTATTTTCAAGGTTCTCCGAAAGTTACGTTATGCTGATTAATTTCTTACTAACTCCATTTTTTTCAAAGATTTTAATCAATTTTCTTTAAATTTACAGTGATGTTAAAAAGTGTTTATTAAATAAATTTAAATATTTTGAGAATGATATATAAACCCACCTGAAATGCCGGCTCGAATAATGTGATTTCTAATTTCTAAACTAAATTCATATGTATTGATATAGATAAATTAATGTACTGTCAATTTAACAATTTTTTCTAGATCATGAATCAGTAATGATTTGCGATCAACTAAAAGAGACCAGCTTTCATTTGTCAGGTAAACCGAGTATATTCCATATTTTCTTTACTACTTGCTAGCTGTCAATGGTTGATTAAAATTATCAAAAAAAAAAAGATCAAATCAAAATCAAGGCATGATGACAAATTTCATGATAGATTAGTTGGTTAGTTATACAATATTTTCATTATTAAGGAACTTCTAGTGTCAAGTCATATAATTTCACATGAATAATCATAAAGGCAATTGAGGCCAACAAGCTCGAAACTTTTGGAAATATTTGGTATTTAATATTAATATGTATAGAAAGTATCATTGTATTTATTTAGGTTAGTTAGGCTTATATTGTAAATCGGTAAATGTATGTTCTAGAAAAATTATTTTTTTGTATTTATCTGCCTTATGTTTAATGGGAACTCATCAGGCACAAAATTAAAAATCTTTTCCTTTAAAATAGGATAAACATCGAATTAGTATTTTAAACGAGCAGTGTATGTGGCCCGGGTATTCAGAGTAATACGCTGTACTAATGCTAAGCGTCTATTCTTCTAGCTCAGATTGACTTAGGGGCAAAATTGTTAAATCCCCGATTCTTTCTAAAAGGCCGTCTCCAAGGTACAGGCGTATGGGGCCAAGTTAATCATGGCGTATGGGGCCATGAGATATCCCAACCGACCATATCTTTAGAAAACTGAGAGGTTCCTCGGGAATGTAATATATTGTTTGGGGCCCGCTTGGCTCCACGAGGACAGTTTTCACAAGCAAAAGCGTTTCCATGTTTGGATATAGCCGCAAGGCAGTAAAGGTTTCGAATATTTAGTTTTATTTCACAGAGATGAAATGCTTCCTTAAACTGATGAGGTCGACTGACTGGAAGCATGTATTTTGGCACCAGTTACTCGCCATTTGCCTGTTTCTTAGTCAATAGAAACACTTATTGTGGTCTTGCATTTTGAATTTATCTCTTAGAAGATGAAGGTCATTTATTGTCCAAATGTATTTTAAGGCAACACACACACACACACACACACACACACACACACACACACACGCACACACACACAAGCACGCACGCACGCACAGATATAACAAAACGCGAAAACTATTCTCTCACTCTCTCTCTCTCTCTCTCTCTCTCTATATATATATATATATATATATAGCTGTGTATCATACCTAGTGAAAATACTGATAAACAAATGCCTTTAAGAACGACCCACATTTATTATAAAACTTATCTGTAAAATAGATTTAACGCAAAGGTTTGACGATATATATATCATAAATTATAATTAAGAACATGTTGAAATTACAATCTAGTACATAGTGTATATTTTGTTTCGACATTGAAGGTACAATATATCATCAGGTAGTAAAGGCTATTTTTGATGCGAGATAAAATCCATCTCCCTTCAAATATATTAATAATATTTAGTATATACTAACATATCGACAACAGATCTTAGCAAAATATTAAGTTAATCATATATTACTCTAAATCTAGTATATCCAAGTCAATTATTCACAATGATTTTATAATGTAATATGACATCTTTGAAAATGTAAGCTGAAATCTTAGACTGGATTATAACGTAAATTATGTATGAATATTGTGATTTTCTTTCATTATGTAATGATAATGATATTAAGCTTATACGACAATTTGAAAAACTTACATGAAATAGACAAAACATCTCTATATCTTTTAATAAAACCTGCATCATTACATATATATCACATGATTCTACTTATCTTTTTTCAACGGGTCGACATACACACTGCCGGAACCAGGGATAGAAATAACATCCACTCCCACCAAATTCACGAACTAACGCGCTAATATACTAAGCCTTTGTTCCGTATAAAAACCAATCGATAAATAATAAATGAAATCTCTAGGCAAAGAAACAAGAACAGTCTTTTTTTTTTATATAAGCGTTTCACCCCGAGCAAGGTATGTCACTGCCACTACTGCGCAGGGGGCTACATAGAGTGGAGAAAGGATGATTAAATGTAGGAAATGTCAGAGGGTGAGTGATAGGCGGGTAGGGATACTGAGAATGGTTAAATATAGGAAATGTCAGAGGGCGGGTGATAGGCGGGTAAGGATACCGAGAATGAGGGTTGGATAAATGAGAGTGTTCTGAGAATAATTGGGAGTTAGAGTGATAGGAGGTGTCTATTGACCCTACATTTAAACACCTGGAGATTGTAGCTGTCGGGAAAGCAGACTTGAGGAAAGGGACTTCCACAGACGAGAAGCGCGAGAAAAGAAGCTGTTGGAGTAGAAATTACGGTTACATCTTATCTGTTTAACTGTAAAATGGTGGAACCTAGTTGCTAATCTAGTATCTCGTGTAAATTCCTGCTTAGGCGGCACCATTGCTCTAAGTTCATCGGAGCAGAAGCCATGAAAGTACTTGTAGAAGAGGCACAGGGAAGCAACATCACGCTGGTGAGAGAGCGGTTGCAGCCGGTCTGCCAAGTCAGTATCAACCATGTTACAGATCCTCCTTTGTATTTTGTCAAGAAGCCCAAGGTGAGCAGCTGGGGCACCCGACCAGATATGGCAGCAATATACAATACATGGGCGGATGGTAGATTTGTATATGTGCAGAATAGATTCAGGTGGGAAAAACTTCCGGGACCTGCACAGAGAACCGACTTTCACAGCGACAGATTTGGCAATAGATCCGATATAGTCATTCCATTTGAGGTCCGCCGAAAGTGTAAGGCCAAGAAGGCGTAGTATTTTACACTCTGGGAGGCTAGCCTGTCCCATGCTAATGGAGTCTACACCCATTTATTACATAAAAGATTTTATCAGAATTTTCTGTAGGTTACAATTATCAATATATACTCATGATGAAGGCTTTAGAGCACAACGGTCGAAATTTCGAGTACAGCATATATGAAAATGAGACTAATAATCCAAATATAAATATTTTACATAACTGCTCACACCAGACTTCAGAAAGAAATATTTTATATTGACATATATATTTATTTTAATTATTCATTATTTTTGGGATGTAGACAACCCTTTTTTCCCGCACAAATTTTCATTTTAATTTCATCTGTAAAATAATATTTCCACTATATTTGAACATGTTTCTTATATGTCAGTAATTTTTTCATCGCCAGTATTTCTTTTAAATTAAATTTAATGATTACATTGTCATAGAAATGTTTTTTTTTTCATTTAATATTTAAATAAGGTTCGTGTGAATGAAGCTAAACGTCAACAAAATATTAAACATTCCATTACCTGAAAAGTAGTTCATGTTTTATAAGGAAATGCTAAATGTATTCTATGAAATATAATTCTATTTTTACATGATTTAGTGTTTTTTATCCCTGAACTTATTCCTTTATAAAAAGAATGAAAATATTAACATTACTGAACAATTTTCAAGTTTTAAATTTTTAAGATTTGAAGTCACTTACATCAGGTTATCAAACATGAAGAAACATAACAAGAAAAGAATATGAAACTTTATGAAATGTAAAAATGTAACTATAAAATGAACATAAAATACGAAATATTCGGACATGTCACTGTAAGTGACAGTAAATGTCAGACCTTACGAGTCTAAATCAGTTATATCCCATGGCGGTGCGTCATTAATCCAGTTTGTCATTTTTTTCAATAAGAAGCTTGATATAGGCACTCCAGACAAGACCTATATGTATAAAAGTTGTTAGATAAATTTTACTAGGGTGTCATTCTAAGGAGAGTGCAGAAGATTTGGAAAGTGCTAGATGAGTAATGCTGATTACGAATGTGTTTAGAGTGATCACAAGTGATGGCGATGCTGTTTTTTTTTTAATTTTTTTTTCATAAGCGTTTCACCCCGAGCAAGGCATGTCACTGACACTACTGCGCAGGGGGCTACGTAGAGTGGAGAAAGGATGATCAAATATAGGAAATATCAGAGGGTGGGTGATAGGCGGGTAAGGATACCGAGAATGAGGGTTGGGTAGATGAGAGTGTTCTGAGAATAATTGGGAGTTAGTGTGATAGGAGGTGTCTATTGACCCTACATTTAAACACCTGGAGATTGTAACTGTCGGGAAAGCAGAGTAGTGGAAGGGAGTTCCACAGGCGGGAGGCGAGAGAAAAGAAGCTGTTGGAGTAGAATTTACGGTTACATCTTATTTGTTTAACTGTAAAAGGGTGGAACCTAGTTGCTAATCTAGTATCTCGTGTAAATTCCTGCTTAGGCGGCACCAGTGATCTAAGCTCTTCGGAGCAGTAGCCATGAAAGCACTTGTAGAAGAGGCACAGGGAAGCAACATCACGCCGGTGAGAGAGCGGCTGCAGCCGGTCTGCCAAGTCAGTATCAACCACTTTACAGATCCTCCTTTGTATTTTGTCAAGAAGCCCAAGGAGAGCAGCAGGGGCACCCGACCAGATCTGGCAGCAATATTCAATACACGGGCGGATGGTAGATTTGTATATGTGCAGAATAGATTCAGGTGGGAAAAACTTCCGGGCCCTGCACAGGGAGCCGACTTTCATAGCAGCAGATTTGGCAATGGATTCGATATAGTCATTCCATTTGAGGTCCGCCGAAAGTGTAAGGCCAAGAAGGCGTAGTATTTTACTCTCTGGGAGGCTAGCCTGTCCCATGCTAATGGGAGGTAGATGTGATTGTCTATGGTGGTTAGTTGATAACAGCTTCGTTTTAGAGGCATTGAAATTAACCAGCCACTTCCCACCCGGGATTTTGTGTTGTATTTCGTGTTGTTTTTTGTAATAAGAAGCTCAAAGCGTAGCATTTGTTCCGCAGTGATATTTGCCATTGCTTTGTGTCTTGGGCAACTGTTTTCCAGCCCGAGTTTATTGCTCGGGCCAGCGTAAAAGTAGTGTTCTTCGGAACGCGAAACACCGGGAAGCAGTTGTCCGGTGTAAGGCCACGTAGGAGACATGGCCTCCGAAGGGCCGGATAACAACACTCCTCTCACCATGGCGTCGGTGGGAGGCACGGAGGGGGACTGGCGCTTACCGCCAGCTACACCAACACCCCCGCACCAGAAGCACCCGAAGCACCCGGATTACCTGGACTACCGAGACTACCGGCACTACCGGCGGCACCAGTATCTCCAGTTCCCTCCACGTCGGCGGAAGTTGTGCAGCAGAAACCAGCAGCAGCGGTACCCACCAACATGGCATGGAAGGAGGGCACCATCCAGAAAGTACTCAAGGGCGCTGCGTACTACGAATCCCTCAAGGACAAGTACGCTGAGTACGTGAAGGGAGCGGAAATCCTCCCGATACCAGAGACGCTGAGCGAGATCGAGCCCAGGATCCTCTCCCTGCTGACCAAGGACCTGAAAAGCCACAAACTCATCGGAGTCAGCAGGGACGCCATAGAGGAGGCCATCAAAGCCCTCAAAATCAACGGCAAGATGGTGGCTAGGCGCAGCTACGCCACATGGGACGTCCTGCTCAGCACCGCCGACGAGGCCAAAAAACTGGCCGGCACCACCATGCAGACCAAGACCCTGCTACTGGAAACTGAGTACATGGGCACGCGCAGAACCAAGATCACCCTGCACGGAGTGCCCATGGACATCTCACCAGACCATGTCGGCGTTTTCTTCACTCAGTACGGCAGGGTCGAGGAAGTAAAGGCGCTCACCTCAAAGCAGGGCTTCTTGACTGGCGACTTCATCCTGCAGGCGACGGTCGCTCGCGAAAAGTTGGCCAAAATCCCCAACATTATCAACTGCAGGGGGAGAAGGATCTACGTCGTCGTGGAGGGCAGGAAGCCCTTCTGCTGGGTCTGCGGAGACTCCAACCACGTGGCCAGAGAGTGCCCCACCAAGAACCCGGCACCCAAGACCCAACCTCCGCAGACGACCGCCGCCGCCGCCGCTACTACAGCAGAAAAGCCGGAAAAACCGGCACAACCAAAAAACGGCCCGGCGGAGCAAAAGGAGGGAGAATGGAAGACGGTTGGCAAGAGAGGAACCAAACCCAAGAGCCAACCGTCGGCGGAAAAGCAACCGGCCAAAGCAGCAGCAGTGCCAGCGTCCCCTCCGGCGCCCTCTCCCAAGCCAAAGGAGTCGGCAGCTCCTCCCAGGAAGAAGGCGACGACACCCTCGCCAACCAAGCAGGACGCCCTGCAGGCGAAAACCAAAAAACCCCCGACGGAGGAGCGGATGGAGGTCGGCTCAGCGGCACAACCAAGAGCCTCTTCCCTGAAAAGAAACAGAGAGGAGGAAGAACAGCAGCAGCAACACAGCACCAAAATGCAGCGGAGGAGCAGAAGCAGCGACAGGAAGACGCATGCAGCCGTCTCGCTACCCGGGTCTCCGGAGAGGCCAAAAGACACTTATGCCAAAAAGGCAAGCAGCCTCCCATCTTCCCCCCTCAAAAAAATCAGCAAACATCTCTCCTTTTCCCAGTCCCCGGTCTTCAAGCTGACCCCACTCACACCAAGGAAAACTCTCTCCCCCACTCCCACCCCCTCTCCTACAACGTCCCAGCCCAGAAAGAAAAAGACTCTCCCGAGGGGCGAAGCCCTAATGAAAATAGACTCAAAGGACGTAGCTAGGGAGTGGAATGCACAAAGGCGTGCACTTTTGAAGCCACTCCTTAAGCTCAAAGAGGTCAACGGCAAGTCGTCCGAAGACCCGTTCAACTTCCCCGACGCCCCGGGGGTAATTACCCTCATCAGGACTACAGGGGGCAACCTAAAAGTGTGGGATCACGTGGAGGCTGCCGAAAAACTTTATCCCAACATCGTCATGATGAGGAGTGGTACTCCTGAACTACGCAAAATGGCGAAAAATTGTGCAGGCCGACTCCCAGTTTTGCTCCACCCCTCGTTATATAGGGTAGTAAAACTAACATACCCAACGGACGTTGGCGGCATTGTCCATGACGGACGGGTTACGTCCGATGTAGGAACTGGTTCCCTTGGACAGTCCGTCGGGGTCCTTTCCCCCAATGATTTTTACCCGGTATGCGCTCGTGTTTAAGTGTTTTCTCTTTTCAGATCTACTAGATGTCTATCAAGATAGCCAGCTTGAATGCGAGGGGCTTGAGGGATCGGGGTAAGGCGGCTCGCCTGCTTCGTGACCTCCTGTCCTTCGGCGTGGATGTGGCCGCGATCCAAGAGACCCACTTTGTTTGCGAAGTCGACTCGTGTGTGCTGTCCAACGACTTTGTCGTCTATTCAGCATACGGGAGCCGGCATGCCAGAGGAGTTTCTTTGCTGGTCAAGCGTACCCTGGACGCGAGGATCGACCTTGTCCATGTCGGTGCCGAGGGCCGGCTCATCGTGGCCGATATTGCAGTGAAAAGCAAGACGTTCCGGCTGATTGCGGTTTACGCGCCCAACGTTCAAGGTGAGCGAGTCTCTTTCTTTCGGCTGTTGGAGCCCTTCATGGTGAATCCAACACGGCTAATCTTAGTTGGGGACTGGAATGCCATCCTAACCCCCAAATGGGATAGAGGGAGGGGCGCTAGCGGGTGGAGTGGTGATCGCAGCCTGGTCGATCTGATCGGCGAATTTGGTCTCGTCGATAGATACCGGGTCGATCATCCGGATGGGAGCATGTGGACGTGGACGCATAGTTGGCCTTCTACCCGGGTATCAGCGTACCTGGATAGGATGTTAGTGAGAGAAGCCGACATAGACTTCTTAGAATGTCCAACGTTCCACTGGCTAGGCTACTCGGACCACAAACTCGTTTGTGCCCGGGTGGCGTTAGAATTTAGGCCTAGAATGGCTGGTTACTGGAAGTTCAATCAGTCCTTACTGGACAGGCGGGACTTTCGTGACCAGCTGACTAGAGTAGTTCAGCGGGCGTTAATTGGGCGAGTCATTGGGAGTAAGTGGTGGGCTAGCCTTAAGGATAGCATTAGGTCTTTCGCCACCCAATACAGCCAACGGCTCAACCTAGATAAGGCTGCGAAGGCAAAGACACTTAGAGCTAATTTCGCCCGGGCGGAGGCTGGTGGGGATCCCCTAGAGATAGCCTTAGCCAGGGAGGCCCTGCAGCGCCCGACTAACGAGCGCTACATGGGTCAGGTAATTAGGGCTAAGTTAAGCAAGATGTCTTCCGAAGCTGTGAACATGGGCGCGGAACTGCGCAAGGAAGAAATTCGCCGTGCCGGCGACCGGTACATTCGAGAGGTGCGCGACCCGGAGGGACATCTCCTAAGGTCCACTGACGACATGTGCGAGGCTTTCCGGCAGCATTTCGAACACCGCTTTACCAAGGAACCTGGTCTCCGCGACGAGGAGTTTCGCAGCTATTTGGCTGACTTTCCCCGGCTTTTGCCGGCTGAAGCGGCTAGCTGCGAAGGGGAGATTACGGAGGACGAAATCTACGTGGCCTTGAAGAAGGTCGGCAGAGGCAAGTCGCCAGGTTTGGATGGTTTGCCCTATGAATTGTACTTGAGGATGTCGCACCTTTTTGTCCCGATCTTGGCTGTCGTGTTCAACCACTGGTTTCGGCAGGGGTCCATCCCCGGTCGGATCACCAGGGGCGTGATCACGCTGTTGAGAAAGGGCAAGAAGGTTGGGAGGGAATTAGACGATTACAGGCCCATAACTCTGCTAAACACAGAGTTAAAGATTCTGGCCAAGATCCTGACGAATCGCTTGCAGCTAGTTGCCGAGTCTCTGTTGGAACCGGATCAGACTTGTTCTGTGAAGGGGAGAACAATTCAGAGCAACCTGCACTTGATTCGCACGATCGTAGAGGGTGTAGAAGACGACGATGAGGCCGCGCTGATCAATTTGGATCAGTCCAAGGCATTTGATAGGATTGACCATGGCTACCTGGCTGCTGTCCTGCAGGCCGCCGGATTCAAACCCGACTTCAGCCGCTGGATTAGCCTCCTGTATCGCTCCCCCCAGGCTGTGGTGCAGGTGAACGGGAAGCTGTCGGGCGCTTTCGCGCTGTCTAGGTCGGTCCGACAGGGTTGTCCACTGTCGTCTCTCCTTTACGTCCTGGCGTTGGAGCCGCTACTTCGCCGGCTAAGGGACGAGACGCACAGTCCGGTCCTACGTGGAATCGCCGTCCCTGGTGGAGCTCGAGCCAGGGTTTCCGCGTACGCCGATGACGTAACGACCTTTGTGTCCTCCCGCAGGGACATAGAGGCGGTACAACAGGCGCTTGTACGGTACGAGAAGGTGACAGGGGCCAGAATTAACTGCGACAAGTCATCCGGCTTGCGGTTAGGTGCCTGGAAGGGTGTTTCCCTCCCGGGGCCCTTCGGCTGGACGGACGGGCCGGTCAAGCTCCTCGGAGTTTGGTTCGGTCCGGACTTACAGCTGGAGAAAAACTGGTCAGAAGTACTGGCAAAGGTCGGCGCGTCGGTCAAGATTTGGCGTCGACGGGGTCTCTCCGTGAAGGGCTTGGCGGAGGTGTGTAACACATACCTCTTTCCCATGATCCTTTACCGACTGTCAGTACTTCCCCTTTGCGATGATCATGAGAAGGCGCTCGAGCGTTTGCTATTCTCCTGCCTGTGGAGAGGACGCAAACACATGGTCAGCAAAGGAGCCTGCTACCTCCGTCCGTGTCAAGGGGGTCTGGGAATGCCACACTTGAGGAGCCACGTGCTCGCTTCGAGGTTGGCATTTCTCAGGCGCGCGTTGGAGGAAGATCGGTTGCTTGCGGGGGTAGTGAGGGACATGTTCCCTTGCCTTACCATCACCCCCCCGACCCTTTGGCTGACCGTCAGGCCTTGGGTGCGACCGAAATTCCTGCTCGAATGTCTGGCGGCCTTACAGGCCATTCCACGGTCCAGTGACCTTTCACAGCCTAGGAAAATCTTCTATCGGGGATTAGTGGAGGGTGCCGTGAAGGATAAGCTGTGCAGTAAGCTCGGCATGTCGAGAGTGGAGTACCGCTCTCATTGGTTTTGGGCGCCGGGTGCGGATTGGCTCAGCAACTCTGAGTTCTCTCTCACCTGGCGATTGGCTCGGAATGGCTTGTCGCTCAATGACAGGCGTTTCGCAATGGGCCTGGCGGATTTGCCAGATTGTGAACGTTGCAACCTTGGAATCAAGGAGACGTCTGCGCACGCCTTCTTCCATTGTTCGCGCGTTCGCCCGTTGTGGGAGCATGTCGGCGAGTTGACTGCTCGTATCGCGCCGCGAGAGCTCGTGCTCATTGATCGCGCATACGCTGTGGACAATGTGTCGCCCCCGTACTCTGGAGTGAAACGGATGGTGTTTCTGTCGCTACTGGCCACGGCTAGAATGGTGATTTGGATGACGCGTCTGGAGGAAGTCTTGCGGGGAGGCCGTCTTTCGGATCAGGATCTAATCCGATATTTTGAGCACCAGCTCAAAATGAAGATTAGAACTGAACGGAAACGACTGCACCCGACAGTCTTCGGTGAAAGGTGGATAAATGCAGCGAGCCTGGTTCGCGTGACCGGGGCTAGCCTTGATTTTCTCTTCTAGATCTGCTAGGCGCATCGGGGTGGATTCCGTTGGAACCCCTCCCGTGGTTTAGGTAAGATGTTCTTTTGTGTACCTAGTTAATGTGAGTGAATGTATTTGTCCTAGCCTGTTCCCGGCTCCATTGCTTTTGTTATGATCCAGTTCGAGATTCCCACTGACCATTGTTATTTTGTCCCGTTTTATTCTCGGCTGGGTCAGCCTTATATATTCTCCAGTCCAATTTATTTTGTACCCAGCTTCTCCATTCCCCTTAGAAAGAGAGCGGCTTGATTTTGTCTCTACAGGCAGAATACAGTGGCCTCTTTAATTACGAGGGTGTGTTTGGGTCTTATTAACATGATGTATATGCATTTATTTGAATTGTTTTATGTTTTGGGAACTTTTTGTTTTCTTCATACCCCTGCCCATCATGACATTCCATTTCATGTAAAAATTTTTAAAGTTATTTTTGCAAACTATTGTAAATATTCACAAATTTTTATATACACATTTGGGGCGTTTTGTAGGTCCTCGGTATGTTATTTTTGCGACATTTTTTGTGCATGATAAGTAAGAGTGGTGATGGACAAATTCTTATGGTGAATGAGAACCATTGTAACGCATGTATGGGTCGTGATTCTGATTAGCTAGGTATAGGATAGAGTACTGAAGACCAACCCGAGTTTTTCTTCCCCCTCCCAATTTTCGGCCTTGAGCCACAATTTGTATTTTTACAAATAAATAAAACCAGCCACTTCCCCCCAGACTTTTGTTTGTGTGGATTTTGTGTTGTGGGAGCTTAGTGGAGCATTTGTTCCTCCGTGTTATTTGTTCGCACTCTGTCTCTCGGACATACTGTTTTCCAGCCCGAGTTTATTGCTCGGGCCAGCGTAAAAGTAGTGTTCTTCGGAACGCGAAACACCGGGAAGCAGTTGTCCACCTCGTGGCATGGCCACGGCCTAGCCACTTCCCCCCTGTTCGTTGGAAGAGCCTAGTGGAGTAGTTGTTCCGCAGTGATATCTGCTCGCACTTTGTCTCTTGGACAACTGATTTCCAGCCCGAGTTCATTGCTCGGGCCAGCGTAAAGTAGCGGTTTCTTTGAAAACGCGAAACACCGGAAAGAAGTTGTCCGGTGATCGGTCACTTTTGTGGCATGGCCACAGAAGGACTGGGGGAAGTCGGCACTCCCACCACGGCGTCGGTGGGAGACTGGCAACTGTGTGACGCAGACGACGACGACGTCATAGCCCGCACCATGACCGAGTGGGAGAGCATGCTGTTCGGCTCCCCCACACCAGCGGAGGCGGCGGCGGCGGCCACACTGTCAGCAGCGACCACCCCAGCAGCGGCGACTGCACCTGCAGCAGAGACCACCCCAGCAGCGGCGACTGCACCTGCAGCAGCGACCAGACCAGCAGCGGCGACTGCACCTGCAGCAGCGACCACCCCAGCAGCGGCGACTGCACCTGCAGCAGCGACCAATCCAGCAGCGGCGACTGCACCTGCAGCAGCGACCAATCCAGCAGCGGCGACTGCACCTGCAGCAGCAACCAAACGTGCAGCAGCAGCAACCAAACCTGCTCCAGCGACCGGATCTGCAGCAGCATCCAAACCGGCGGCAACTGCAGCAGCAACACCCCCACCGGCACGGACAGCAGCAGCAGCAGCAGCAGCACCAGCGTCCCCCTTACCCTCGACCTCTGGGTGGAAGGGAGGCAAGAAGATCACGCGTAAGGACGAGGACTATTACCAGTCCATCCAAAAGGATTACGCGGACTATATCAGGGGGACGGAGCTCGTCTCGAAGCCGGACCACTTGGCGCAGATCGAGGCGAGAGTCATCACCCTGATCACCAAGGACCTGAAGACCAAAAAGCTGATCGGCGTCCCCAGAGATACGTTCGAGGAGGGACTACAGACACTGAAGATCAGAGCCAGGGCCGTAGCGAGGAAAAGCAACACCACGTGGGACGTCCTGCTCGGCTCCGCCGAAGAAGCCAAGAACTTGATCGGCGTGGTTCTGGAGACCAAAACACTCCAGTTCCACACGGAGTACATGGGCACGAAGAAGGTGAAAATCACGCTGCACGGCGTCCCCATGGACATTGCTGAGGATCACGTGGGCGCCTTCTTCGTCCAATATGGAAGGGTGGCCGAAGTCTCCTCGCTGCGGTCGAAAGCAGGATTCCTCACGGGAGACATGACCCTGCAGGTGACCCTGGACAAGGAAAACATCGCAAAGATCCCCAACATCCTCACCTGCAGGGGTCGCGCCATCTACGTCATCGTAGAAGGCAGGAAGCCGTGCTGTTGGGTCTGCGGGTCGGCGGAGCACGTGGCAAAGGCGTGCCCAACCAAGAATCCGGCCCTCAAGGCCCAACCAGCCCAACCAGTCAAGCAGCAACCGGCGGCGCAGGAGAAGAATGGCGCAAAACAAGCACAACCTACGCAGTCTCCCGTGAGCAACAAAGACGGCGAATGGCAGGTGGTGGCCAGGAAGAAACCTAAAAAACCTTCCCCGGACAATGTGCCGCCACCTGTCAAGACGCCTGCCAAGCAGACCCCGGTGGGGCTGTCGACTCCTACCAAACCTAAGGAGTCCCCGGCGAAGGCGCCGGCAAAACCAAAGGAGGTGTCTCCTCCCAAACAGAGGAAGGCAAGAAGTCCTTCCCCCCAGCAAATGGAAGTACAAAGGACACCCTCCCTGAAACGTGGGAGAGAGGAAGAGGCAGAGGAGCAGCACAACAACACAAAGGCCAGGAGAAGGAGCCGGAGCAACGAAAGGAGGCCGCGAGCCGAAAAATGCAGCTCTCTACCAGTGTCTCCGGTTAAACAGACTTATGCACTAAAGGTAAGAAGTCTTCCTTCATCCCCGCAAAAAGCCTCCCAGTCCCCAGTCTTTAAACTGACCCCCCTGAAATCATGTACTTTAACCCCCACTCCCTCCCCTCCTCCTCTGTCCACTCCCTCTCGGGCAAAAAAGAAAAAAGCCCTGCCCCAAGGGGAAGCACTCCTTAAAGTGAGTGAGGACGTTGCCTCTGAGTGGTCATCTCAGAGGCGAAAACTCTTAAAGCCCCTGCTGAAGCTGACTTCAGTGGAGGGCAAACCAGTTGAAGATCCTAGAAACTTTCCCCAGGCCCCAGGTGTCATCACCCTGGTGAGGAACACCGGTGGCAACCTGAGGGTCTGGGATCACATCCACGAAGCAAAGAGACATTTTGCAAAAGTTACCATGGTTCAGCACAACACACCTGAACTCAAAAAAATGGAAAAAAATTGTTCGGGGAGGTCCCCTGTTTTACTCCACCCCAGTCTCTATAGGGTAGTGAAACTAACATACCCCACGGACGTTGGCGGCATTGTCCTAGACGGACGGATTACGTCCGATGTAGGAACGGGTTCCCTAGGACAGTCCGTCGGGGTCCTATCTGCTAGGGATTTCCGTCCCGTATGTGACTAGTACTTTTGTTGCATGTTTTTGTTGTTTTTTCCTTTTCAGAACTAAATCATGTCTATTAAGATAGCCAGCTTAAATGCGAATGGCCTGAGGGATCGGGGTAAGGCGGCTCGCCTGCTTCGTGACCTCTTGTCGTTCGGCGTGGATGTGGCCGCGATCCAAGAGACTCACTTTGTTTGCGAAGTCGACTCGTGTGTGCTGTCTAACGACTATGTCGTCTATTCAGCATATGGGAGCCGGCATGCCAGAGGTGTTTCTTTGCTGGTCAAGCGTACCCTGGACGCGAGGATCGACCTTGTCCATGTCGGTGCCGAGGGCCGGCTGATCGTGGCAGATATTGCAGTGAAAAGCAAATCGTTCCGGCTGATTGCGGTTTATGCGCCCAATGTCCCAGGTGAGCGTGTCTCTTTCTTTCGGCTGTTGGAGCCCTTCATGGTGCATTCAACACGGCTAATCTTAGTTGGGGACTGGAATGCCGTCCTAACCCCCAAATGGGATAGAGGAAGGGGCGCTAGCGGGTGGAGTGGTGATCGTAGCCTGGTTGATCTGATCGGCGAATTTGGTCTCGTCGATAGATACCGGGTCGATCATCCGGATGGGAGCATGTGGACGTGGACGCATAGTTGGCCTTCTACCCGGGTATCCGCGTACCTGGATAGGATGTTAGTCAGAGAAGCCGACATAGACTTCTTAGAATGTCCAACGTTCCACTGGCTAGGCTACTCGGACCACAAACTCGTTTGTGCCCGGGTCGTATTAGACTTTAGGCCTAGGTTGGCTGGTTATTGGAAGTTCAATCAGTCCTTATTGGACAGACGGGACTTTCGTGACCAGCTGACAAAACTAGTTCAGCGGGAATTAACTGGGCGAGTCATTGGGAGTAGGTGGTGGGTTAACCTTAAGGACACCATTAGGTCTTTCGCCACCAAATATAGCCAGCGGCTCAACCTAGATAAGGCTGCGGAGGCAAAGACACTTAGTGCTAATTTCACCCGGGCGGAGGCTGGAGGGGATCCCCTAGAGATAGCCTTAGCCAGGGAGGCCCTGGAGCGCTCGACTAGCGGGCGCTACATGGGTCAGGTAATTAGGGCTAAGTTAAGCAAGATGTCTTCCGAAGCTGTGAACATGGGCGCAGAACTGCGCAAGGAAGAAATTCGCCAGGCCGGCGACCGGTACATTCGAGAGGTACGCGACCCGGAGGGACATCTCCTAAGGTCCACCAACGACATGTGCGAGGCGTTCCGGCAGCATTTCGAACACCGATTTACCAAGGAGCCTGGACTCCGTGACGAGGAGTTTCGCAGCTATTTGGCTGACTTTCCCCGGCTTTTGCCGGCTGAAGCGGCTAGCTGCGAAGGGGAGATTACGGAGGACGAAATCTACGTGGCTTTGAAGAAGGTCGGCAGAGGCAAGTCGCCAGGCTTGGATGGTTTGCCCTATGAAATGTACTTGAGGATGTCGCACCTTTTTGTCCCGCTCTTGGCTGTCGTGTTCAACCACTGGTTTCGGCAGGGGTCCATCCCCGGTCGGATCACCAGGGGCGTGATCACGCTGTTGAGAAAAGGCAAGAAGGTTGGGAGGGAACTAGATGATTACAGGCCCATAACTCTGCTAAACACAGAGTTAAAGATTTTGGCCAAGATCCTGACGAATCGCTTGCAGCTAGTTGCCGAGTCTCTGTTGGGACCGGATCAGACTTGTTCTGTGAAGGGACGAACAATTCAGAGCAACCTGCACTTGATTCGCACGATCGTAGAGGGTGTAGAAGACGACGATGAGGCCGCGCTGATCAATTTGGATCAGTCCAAGGCATTTGATAGGATTGACCATGGCTACCTGGCTGCTGTCCTGCAGGCCGCCGGATTCAAACCCGACTTCAGCCGCTGGATTAGCCTTCTGTATCGCTCCCCCAAGGCTGTGGTACAGGTGAACGGGAAGCTGTCGGGCGCTTTCGCGCTGTCTAGGTCGGTCCGACAGGGTTGTCCACTGTCTTCTCTCCTTTACGTCCTGGCGTTGGAGCCCCTCCTTCGCCGGCTAAGGGACGAGACGGGCAGTCCGGTCCTACGTGGAATCGCAGTCCCTGGCGGAGCTCGAGCCAGGGTTTCCGCGTACGCCGATGACGTAACGTCCTTTGTGTCCTCCCGCAGGGACATAGAGGCGGTACAGCAGGCGCTTGTACGGTACGAGAAGGTGACAGGGGCCAGAATTAACTGCGACAAGTCTTCCGGCTTGCGGTTAGGCGCTTGGAAGGGTGTTTCCCTCCCGGGGCCCTTCGACTGGACGGACGGGCCGGTCAAGCTCCTCGGAGTTTGGTTCGGTCCGGACTTACAGTTGGAGAAAAACTGGTCTGAAGTACTGGCAAAGGTCGGCGCGTCGGTCAAGGTTTGGCGTCGACGGGGTCTCTCCGTGAAGGGCTTGGCGGAGGTGTGCAACACATACCTCTTTCCCATGATCCTTTACCGGCTGTCAGTACTTCCCCTTTGTGACGATCATGAGAAGGCGCTCGAGCGTTTGCTATTCTCCTGCCTGTGGAGAGGACGCAAACACATGGTCGACAAAGGAGTCTGTTGCCTCCGTCCGTGTCAAGGGGGTCTGGGGATGCCACACTTGAGGAGCCACGTGCTCGCTTCGAGGTTGGCATTTCTCAGGCGCGCGTTGGAGGAAGATCGGTTGCTTGCGGGGGTAGTGAGGGACATGTTCCCTTGCCTTACCATCGCTCCCCCGACCCTATGGCTGACCGTCAGGCCTTGGGTGCGACCGAAATTCCTGCTCGAATGTCTGGCGGCCTTGCAGGCCATTCCACGGTCCAGTGACCTTTCACAGCCTAGGAAACTCTTCTATCGGGGATTAGTGGAGGGTGCCGTGAAGGATAAGCTGTGGAGTAAGCTCGGCATGTCGAGAGTGGAGTACCGCTCTCATTGGTCTTGGGCGCCGGGTGCGGATTGGCTCAGCAACTCTGAGTTCTCTCTCACCTGGCGATTGGCTCGGAATGGTTTGTCGCTCAATGACAAGCGTTTCGCAATGGGCCTGGCGGATTTGCCAGATTGTGAACGTTGCAACCTTGGAATTAAGGAGACGTCGGCGCACGCCTTCTTCCATTGTTCGCGCGTTCGCCCGTTGTGGGCGCGTGTCGGCGAGTTGACTGCTCGTATCTCGCCGCGGGAGCTTGTGCTCATTGATCGCGCATACGCTGTGGACAATGTGTCGCCCCCGTACTCTGGTGTGAAGCGGATGGTGTTTCTGTCGCTACTGGCCACGGCTAGAATGGTGATTTGGATGACGCGTCTGGAGGAAGTCTTGCGGGGAGGTCGTCTTTCGGATCAGGATCTAATCCGATATTTTGAGCACCAGCTCAAAATGAAGATTAGAACTGAACGGAAACGGCTGCACCCGACAGACTTTAGCAAAAGGTGGATATATGCAGCGAGCCTGGTTCGTGTGACCGGGGCTAGCCTTGATTTTCTTTTTTAGTTCTGCCAAGTCACATCGGGGTGGATTCCTCTGGAACCCCTCCCGCGGTTAAGGTTAGCTTTCTTTTGTATACCTAGTTAATGTGAGTGAATGTATTTGTCCTAGCCTGTTCCCGGCTCCATTGCTTTTGTTATGATCCAGTTCGAGATTCCCACTGACCATTGTTATTTTGCCCCGTTTTATTCTCGGCTGGGTCAGCCTTATATATTCTCCAGTCCAATTTATTTTTGTACCCAGCTTCTCCATTCCCCTTAGAAAGAGAGCGGCTTGATTTTGTCTCTACAGGCAGAATACAGTGGCCTCTTTAATTACGAGGGTGTGTTTGGGTCTTACTAACATTTTGTATAAATATTCATTTGAAATTGTTTTTTGTTTTGGGGATTTTTTGTTTCTTCATACCCCTCCCCATCATATCATCTCATGTACAAATGTTAAAATCTATTTTTGTACTATAATTGTAAATAGTCACAAATTTTTATGTACAAATTTTAAAAATCTATTTTTGTAAATAATCACAAATTTTTATGTACATTTGGGGCGTTTTTGTAGGTCCCCGGTATGTTTTCGCGATATTTTGGTGCTAGATAAGTACGAGTGTTGATGGACAAATTCTTATGGTGAATGAGAATCATTGTAACGTATGTATGGGTCGTGAATCTGATTAGCTAGGTATAGGTTATAGTAACTGAAGACCACCCCAAGTTTTGTTCCCCCTCCCACCTTTCGGCCTTGTGCCATAATTCATGTAAAAATGAATAAATAAAACCAGCCACTTCCCCCCAGACTTTTGTTTGTGTGGATTTTGTGTTGTGGGAGCTTAGTGGAGCATTTGTTCCTCCGTGTTATTTGTTCGCACTCTGTCTCTCGGACATACTGTTTTCCAGCCCGAGTTTATTGCTCGGGCCAGCGTAAAAGTAGTGGTCTTCGGAACGCGAAACACCGGGAAGCAGTTGTCCACCTCGTGGCATGGCCACGGCCTAGCCACTTCCCCCCCCCTGTTCGTTGGAAGAGCCTAGTGGAGTAGTTGTTCCGCAGTGATATCTGCTCGCACTTTGTCTCTTGGACAACTGATTTCCAGCCCGAGTTCATTGCTCGGGCCAGCGTAAAGTAGCGGTTTCTTCGAAAACGCGAAACACCGGAAAGAAGTTGTCCGGTGATCGGTCACTTTTGTGGCATGGCCACAGAAGGACCGGGGGAAGTCGGCACTCCCACCACGGCGTCGGTGGGAGATTGGCAACTGTGTGACGCAGACGACGACGACGTCATAGCCCGCACCATGACCGAGTGGGAGAGCATGCTGTTCGGCTCCCCCACACCAGCGGAGGCGGCGGCGGCCACACTGTCAGCAGCGACCAGACCAGCAGCGGCGACTGCACCTGCAGCAGAGACCACCCCAGCAGCGGCGACTGCACCTGCAGCAGCGACCAGACCAGCAGCGGCGACTGCACCTGCAGCAGCGACCACCCCAGCAGCGGCGACTGCACCTGCAGCAGCGACCAATCCAGCAGCGGCGACTGCACCTGCAGCAGCGACCAATCCAGCAGCGGCGACTGCACCTGCAGCAGCAACCAAACGTGCAGCAGCAGCAACCAAACCTGCTCCAGCGACCGGATCTGCAGCAGCATCCAAACCGGCGGCAACTGCAGCAGCAACACCCCCACCGGCACGGACAGCAGCAGCAGCAGCAGCAGCAGCAGCAGCACCAGCGTCCCCCTTACCCTCGACCTCTGGGTGGAAGGGAGGCAAGAAGATCACGCGTAAGGACGAGGACTATTACCAGTCCATCCAAAAGGATTACGCGGACTATATCAGGGGGACGGAGCTCGTCTCGAAGCCGGACCACTTGGCGCAGATCGAGGCGAGAGTCATCACCCTGATCACCAAGGACCTGAAGACCAAAAAACTGATCGGCGTCCCCAGGGATACGTTCGAGGAGGGACTGCAGACACTGAAGATCAGAGCCAGGGCCGTAGCGAGGAGAAGCAACACCACGTGGGACGTCCTGCTCGGCTCCGCCGAAGAAGCCAAAAACTTGATCGGCGTGGTTCTGGAGACCAAAACGCTCCAGTTCCACACGGAGTACATGGGCACGAAGAAGGTGAAAATCACGCTGCACGGCGTCCCCATGGACATTGCTGAGGACCACGTGGGCGCCTTCTTCGTCCAATATGGAAGGGTGGCCGAAGTCTCCTCGCTGCGGTCGAAAGCAGGATTCCTCACGGGAGACATGACACTGCAGGTGACCCTGGACAAGGAAAACATCGCCAAAATCCCCAACATCCTCACCTGCAGGGGTCGTGCCATCTTCGTCATCGTGGAAGGCAGGAAGCCGTGCTGTTGGGTCTGCGGGTCGGCGGAGCACGTGGCAAAAGCGTGCCCAACCAAGAATCCGGCCTCAAAGGCCCAACCAGCCCAACCAGTCAAGCAGCAACCGGCGGCACAGGCGAAGGATGGCGCAAAACAAGCACAACCCACACAGTCTCCCGTGAGCAACAAAGACGGCGAATGGCAGGTGGTGGCCAGGAAGAAAGCCAAAAAACCTTCCCCGGACAATGTGCCGCCACCTGTCAAGACGCCTGCCAAGCAGACCCCGGTGGGGCTGTCGACTCCTACCAAACCTAAGGAGTCCCCGGCGAAGGCGCCGGCAAAACCAAAGGAGGTGTCTCCTCCCAAACAGAGGAAGGCAAGAAGTCCTTCCCCCCAGCAAATGGAAGTACAAAGGACACCCTCCCTGAAACGTGGGAGAGAGGAAGAGGCAGAGGAGCAGCACAACAACACAAAGGCCAGGAGAAGGAGCCGGAGCAACGAAAGGAGGCCGCGAGCCGAAAAATGCAGCTCTCTACCAGTGTCTCCGGTTAAACAGACTTATGCACTAAAGGTAAGAAGTCTTCCTTCATCCCCGCAAAAAGCCTCCCAGTCCCCAGTCTTTAAACTGACCCCCCTGAAATCATGTACTTTAACCCCCACTCCCTCCCCTCCTCCTCTGTCCACTCCCTCTCGGGCAAAAAAGAAAAAAGCCCTGCCCCAAGGGGAAGCACTCCTTAAAGTGAGTGAGGACGTTGCCTCTGAGTGGTCATCTCAGAGGCGAAAACTCTTAAAGCCCCTGCTGAGGCTGACCTCAGTGGAGGGCAAGAACACTGAAAATCCCAGAAACTTTCCCCAGGCCCCAGGTGTCATCACCCTGGTGAGGAACACCGGTGGCAACCTGAGGGTCTGGGACCACATCCACGAAGCAAAAAGACACTTTTCGCAAATAACTATGGTTCAGCACAACACACCTGAACTCAAAAAAATGGAAAAAAATTGTTCGGGGAGGTCCCCTGTTTTACTCCACCCCAGTCTCTATAGGGTAGTGAAACTAACATACCCCACGGACGTTGGCGGCATTGTCCTAGACGGACGGATTACGTCCGATGTAGGAACGGGTTCCCTAGGACAGTCCGTCGGGGTCCTATCTGCTAGGGATTTCCGTCCCGTATGTGACTAGTACTTTTGTTGCATGTTTTTGTTGTTTTTTCCTTTTCAGAACTAAATCATGTCTATTAAGATAGCCAGCTTAAATGCGAATGGCCTGAGGGATCGGGGTAAGGCGGCTCGCCTGCTTCGTGACCTCTTGTCGTTCGGCGTGGATGTGGCCGCGATCCAAGAGACTCACTTTGTTTGCGAAGTCGACTCGTGTGTGCTGTCTAACGACTATGTCGTCTATTCAGCATATGGGAGCCGGCATGCCAGAGGTGTTTCTTTGCTGGTCAAGCGTACCCTGGACGCGAGGATCGACCTTGTCCATGTCGGTGCCGAGGGCCGGCTGATCGTGGCAGATATTGCAGTGAAAAGCAAATCGTTCCGGCTGATTGCGGTTTATGCGCCCAATGTCCCAGGTGAGCGTGTCTCTTTCTTTCGGCTGTTGGAGCCCTTCATGGTGCATTCAACACGGCTAATCTTAGTTGGGGACTGGAATGCCGTCCTAACCCCCAAATGGGATAGAGGAAGGGGCGCTAGCGGGTGGAGTGGTGATCGTAGCCTGGTTGATCTGATCGGCGAATTTGGTCTCGTCGATAGATACCGGGTCGATCATCCGGATGGGAGCATGTGGACGTGGACGCATAGTTGGCCTTCTACCCGGGTATCCGCGTACCTGGATAGGATGTTAGTCAGAGAAGCCGACATAGACTTCTTAGAATGTCCAACGTTCCACTGGCTAGGCTACTCGGACCACAAACTCGTTTGTGCCCGGGTCGTATTAGACTTTAGGCCTAGGTTGGCTGGTTATTGGAAGTTCAATCAGTCCTTATTGGACAGACGGGACTTTCGTGACCAGCTGACAAAACTAGTTCAGCGGGAATTAACTGGGCGAGTCATTGGGAGTAGGTGGTGGGTTAACCTTAAGGACACCATTAGGTCTTTCGCCACCAAATATAGCCAGCGGCTCAACCTAGATAAGGCTGCGGAGGCAAAGACACTTAGTGCTAATTTCACCCGGGCGGAGGCTGGAGGGGATCCCCTAGAGATAGCCTTAGCCAGGGAGGCCCTGGAGCGCTCGACTAGCGGGCGCTACATGGGTCAGGTAATTAGGGCTAAGTTAAGCAAGATGTCTTCCGAAGCTGTGAACATGGGCGCAGAACTGCGCAAGGAAGAAATTCGCCAGGCCGGCGACCGGTACATTCGAGAGGTACGCGACCCGGAGGGACATCTCCTAAGGTCCACCAACGACATGTGCGAGGCGTTCCGGCAGCATTTCGAACACCGATTTACCAAGGAGCCTGGACTCCGTGACGAGGAGTTTCGCAGCTATTTGGCTGACTTTCCCCGGCTTTTGCCGGCTGAAGCGGCTAGCTGCGAAGGGGAGATTACGGAGGACGAAATCTACGTGGCTTTGAAGAAGGTCGGCAGAGGCAAGTCGCCAGGCTTGGATGGTTTGCCCTATGAAATGTACTTGAGGATGTCGCACCTTTTTGTCCCGCTCTTGGCTGTCGTGTTCAACCACTGGTTTCGGCAGGGGTCCATCCCCGGTCGGATCACCAGGGGCGTGATCACGCTGTTGAGAAAAGGCAAGAAGGTTGGGAGGGAACTAGATGAATACAGGCCCATAACTCTGCTAAACACAGAGTTAAAGATTTTGGCCAAGATCCTGACGAATCGCTTGCAGCTAGTTGCCGAGTCTCTGTTGGGACCGGATCAGACTTGTTCTGTGAAGGGACGAACAATTCAGAGCAACCTGCACTTGATTCGCACGATCGTAGAGGGTGTAGAAGACGACGATGAGGCCGCGCTGATCAATTTGGATCAGTCCAAGGCATTTGATAGGATTGACCATGGCTACCTGGCTGCTGTCCTGCAGGCCGCCGGATTCAAACCCGACTTCAGCCGCTGGATTAGCCTTCTGTATCGCTCCCCCAAGGCTGTGGTACAGGTGAACGGGAAGCTGTCGGGCGCTTTCGCGCTGTCTAGGTCGGTCCGACAGGGTTGTCCACTGTCTTCTCTCCTTTACGTCCTGGCGTTGGAGCCCCTCCTTCGCCGGCTAAGGGACGAGACGGGCAGTCCGGTCCTACGTGGAATCGCAGTCCCTGGCGGAGCTCGAGCCAGGGTTTCCGCGTACGCCGATGACGTAACGTCCTTTGTGTCCTCCCGCAGGGACATAGAGGCGGTACAGCAGGCGCTTGTACGGTACGAGAAGGTGACAGGGGCCAGAATTAACTGCGACAAGTCTTCCGGCTTGCGGTTAGGCGCTTGGAAGGGTGTTTCCCTCCCGGGGCCCTTCGACTGGACGGACGGGCCGGTCAAGCTCCTCGGAGTTTGGTTCGGTCCGGACTTACAGTTGGAGAAAAACTGGTCTGAAGTACTGGCAAAGGTCGGCGCGTCGGTCAAGGTTTGGCGTCGACGGGGTCTCTCCGTGAAGGGCTTGGCGGAGGTGTGCAACACATACCTCTTTCCCATGATCCTTTACCGGCTGTCAGTACTTCCCCTTTGTGACGATCATGAGAAGGCGCTCGAGCGTTTGCTATTCTCCTGCCTGTGGAGAGGACGCAAACACATGGTCGACAAAGGAGTCTGTTGCCTCCGTCCGTGTCAAGGGGGTCTGGGGATGCCACACTTGAGGAGCCACGTGCTCGCTTCGAGGTTGGCATTTCTCAGGCGCGCGTTGGAGGAAGATCGGTTGCTTGCGGGGGTAGTGAGGGACATGTTCCCTTGCCTTACCATCGCTCCCCCGACCCTATGGCTGACCGTCAGGCCTTGGGTGCGACCGAAATTCCTGCTCGAATGTCTGGCGGCCTTACAGGCCATTCCACGGTCCAGTGACCTTTCACAGCCTAGGAAACTCTTCTATCGGGGATTAGTGGAGGGTGCCGTGAAGGATAAGCTGTGGAGTAAGCTCGGCATGTCGAGAGTGGAGTACCGCTCTCATTGGTCTTGGGCGCCAGGTGCGGATTGGCTCAGCAACTCTGAGTTTTCTCTGACCTGGCGATTGGCTCGGAATGGTTTGTCGCTCAATGACAAGCGTTTCGCAATGGGCCTGGCGGATTTGCCAGATTGTGAACGTTGCAACCTTGGAATTAAGGAGACGTCGGCGCACGCCTTCTTCCATTGTTCGCGCGTTCGCCCGTTGTGGGCGCGTGTCGGCGAGTTGACTGCTCGTATCTCGCCGCGGGAGCTTGTGCTCATTGATCGCGCATACGCTGTGGACAATGTGTCGCCCCCGTACTCTGGTGTGAAGCGGATGGTGTTTCTGTCGCTACTGGCCACGGCTAGAATGGTGATTTGGATGACGCGTCTGGAGGAAGTCTTGCGGGGAGGTCGTCTTTCGGATCAGGATCTAATCCGATATTTTGAGCACCAGCTCAAAATGAAGATTAGAACTGAACGGAAACGGCTGCACCCGACAGACTTTAGCAAAAGGTGGATATATGCAGCGAGCCTGGTTCGTGTGACCGGGGCTAGCCTTGATTTTCTTTTTTAGTTCTGCCAAGTCACATCGGGGTGGATTCCTCTGGAACCCCTCCCGCGGTTAAGGTTAGCTTTCTTTTGTATACCTAGTTAATGTGAGTGAATGTATTTGTCCTAGCCTGTTCCCGGCTCCATTGCTTTTGTTATGATCCAGTTCGAGATTCCCACTGTCCATTATTATTTTGTCCCGTTTTATTCTCGGCTGGGTCAGCCTTATATATTCTCCAGTCCAATTTATTTTTGTACCCAGCTTCTCCATTCCCCTTAGAAAGAGAGCGGCTTGATTTTGTCTCTACAGGCAGAATACAGTGGCCTCTTTAATTACGAGGGTGTGTTTGGGTCTTACTAACATTTTGTATAAATATTCATTTGAAATTGTTTTTTGTTTTGGGGATTTTTTTGTTTCTTCATACCCCTCCCCATCATATCATCTCATGTACAAATGTTAAAATCTATTTTTGTACTATAATTGTAAATAGTCACAAATTTTTATGTACAAATTTTAAAATCTATTTTTGTAAATAATCACAAATTTTTATGTACATTTGGGGCGTTTTTGTAGGTCCCCGGTATGTTTTTGCGATATTTTGGTGCTAGATAAGTACGAGTGTTGATGGACAAATTCTTATGGTGAATGAGAATCATTGTAACGTACGCATGGGTCGTGATTCTGATTAGCTAGGTATAGGACATAGTAACTGAAGACCACCCCAAGTTTTGTTCCCCCTCCCACCTTTCGGCCTTGAGCCATAATTCATGTAAAAATGAATAAATAAAACCAGCCACTTCCCCCCAGACTTTTGTTTGTGTGGATTTTGTGTTGTGGGAGCTTAGTGGAGCATTTGTTCCTCCGTGTTATTTGTTCGCACTCTGTCTCTCGGACATACTGTTTTCCAGCCCGAGTTTATTGCTCGGGCCAGCGTAAAAGTAGTGTTCTTCGGAACGCGAAACACCGGGAAGCAGTTGTCCACCTCGTGGCATGGCCACGGCCTAGCCACTTCCCCCCTGTTCGTTGGAAGAGCCTAGTGGAGTAGTTGTTCCGCAGTGATATCTGCTCGCACTTTGTCTCTTGGACAACTGATTTCCAGCCCGAGTTCATTGCTCGGGCCAGCGTAAAGTAGCGGTTTCTTCGAAAACGCGAAACACCGGAAAGAAGTTGTCCGGTGATCGGTCACTTTTGTGGCATGGCCACAGAAGGACCGGGGGAAGTCGGCACTCCCACCACGGCGTCGGTGGGAGATTGGCAACTGTGTGACGCAGACGACGACGACGTCATAGCCCGCACCATGACCGAGTGGGAGAGCATGCTGTTCGGCTCCCCCACACCAGCGGAGGCGGCGGCGGCCACACTGTCAGCAGCGACCAGACCAGCAGCGGCGACTGCACCTGCAGCAGAGACCACCCCAGCAGCGGCGACTGCACCTGCAGCAGCGACCAGACCAGCAGCGGCGACTGCACCTGCAGCAGCGACCACCCCAGCAGCGGCGACTGCACCTGCAGCAGCGACCAATCCAGCAGCGGCGACTGCACCTGCAGCAGCGACCAATCCAGCAGCGGCGACTGCACCTGCAGCAGCAACCAAACGTGCAGCAGCAGCAACCAAACCTGCTCCAGCGACCGGATCTGCAGCAGCATCCAGACCGGCGGCAACTGCAGCAGCAACACCCCCACCGGCACGGACAGCAGCAGCAGCAGCAGCAGCAGCAGCAGCACCAGCGTCCCCCTTACCCTCGACCTCTGGGTGGAAGGGAGGCAAGAAGATCACGCGTAAGGACGAGGACTATTACCAGTCCATCCAAAAGGATTACGCGGAATACATCAGGGGGACGGAGCTCGTCTCGAAGCCGGACCAATTGGCGCAGATCGAGGCGAGAGTCATCACCCTGATCACCAAGGACCTGAAGACCAAAAAACTGATCGGCGTCCCCAGGGATACGTTCGAGGAGGGACTGCAGACACTGAAGATCAGAGCCAGGGCCGTAGCGAGGAGAAGCAACACCACGTGGGACGTCCTGCTCGGCTCCGCCGAAGAAGCCAAGAACTTGATCGGCGTGGTTCTGGAGACCAAAACGCTCCAGTTCCACACGGAGTACATGGGCACGAAGAAGGTGAAAATCACGCTGCACGGCGTCCCCATGGACATTGATGAAGATCACGTCGGCGCCTTCTTCGTGCAATATGGAAGGGTGGCCGAAGTCTCCTCGCTGCGGTCGAAAGCAGGATTCCTCACAGGAGACATGACCCTGCAGGTGACCCTGAACAAGGAAAACATCGCAAAGATCCCCAACATCCTCACCTGCAGGGGTCGCGCCATCTACGTCATCGTGGAAGGCAGGAAGCCGTGCTGTTGGGTCTGCGGGTCGGCGGAGCACGTGGCAAAAGCGTGCCCAACCAAGAATCCGGCCTCAAAGGCCCAACCAGCCCAACCAGTCAAGCAGCAACCGGCGGCACAGGCGAAGGATGGCGCAAAACAAGCACAACCCACACAGTCTCCCGTGAGCAACAAAGACGGCGAATGGCAGGTGGTGGCCAGGAAGAAAGCCAAAAAACCTTCCCCGGACAATGTGCCGCCACCTGTCAAGACGCCTGCCAAGCAGACCCCGGTGGGGCTGTCGACTCCTACCAAACCTAAGGAGTCCCCGGCGAAGGCGCCGGCAAAACCAAAGGAGGTGTCTCCTCCCAAACAGAGGAAGGCAAGAAGTCCTTCCCCCCAGCAAATGGAAGTACAAAGGACACCCTCCCTGAAACGTGGGAGAGAGGAAGAGGCAGAGGAGCAGCACAACAACACAAAGGCCAGGAGAAGGAGCCGGAGCAACGAAAGGAGGCCGCGAGCCGAAAAATGCAGCTCTCTACCAGTGTCTCCGGTTAAACAGACTTATGCACTAAAGGTAAGAAGTCTTCCTTCATCCCCGCAAAAAGCCTCCCAGTCCCCAGTCTTTAAACTGACCCCCCTGAAATCATGTACTTTAACCCCCACTCCCTCCCCTACTCCTCTGTCCACTCCCTCTCGGGCAAAAAAAGAAAAAAGCCCTGCCCCAAGGGGAAGCACTCCTTAAAGTGAGTGAGGACGTTGCCTCTGAGTGGTCATCTCAGAGGCGAAAACTCTTAAAGCCCCTGCTGAAACTGACTTCAGTGGAGGGCAAACCAGTTGAAGATCCTAGAAACTTTCCCCAGGCCCCAGGTGTCATCACCCTGGTGAGGAACACCGGTGGCAACCTGAGGGTCTGGGATCACATCCACGAAGCAAAGAGACATTTTGCAAAAGTTACCATGGTTCAGCACAACACACCTGAACTCAAAAAAATGGAAAAAAAATTGTTCGGGGAGGTCCCCTGTTTTACTCCACCCCAGTCTCTATAGGGTAGTGAAACTAACATACCCCACGGACGTTGGCGGCATTGTCCTAGACGGACGGATTACGTCCGATGTAGGAACGGGTTCCCTAGGACAGTCCGTCGGGGTCCTATCTGCTAGGGATTTCCGTCCCGTATGTGACTAGTACTTTTGTTGCATGTTTTTGTTGTTTTTTCCTTTTCAGAACTAAATCATGTCTATTAAGATAGCCAGCTTAAATGCGAATGGCCTGAGGGATCGGGGTAAGGCGGCTCGCCTGCTTCGTGACCTCTTGTCGTTCGGCGTGGATGTGGCCGCGATCCAAGAGACTCACTTTGTTTGCGAAGTCGACTCGTGTGTGCTGTCTAACGACTATGTCGTCTATTCAGCATATGGGAGCCGGCATGCCAGAGGTGTTTCTTTGCTGGTCAAGCGTACCCTGGATGCGAGGATCGACCTTGTCCATGTCGGTGCCGAGGGCCGGCTGATCGTGGCAGATATTGCAGTGAAAAGCAAATCGTTCCGGCTGATTGCGGTTTATGCGCCCAATGTCCCAGGTGAGCGTGTCTCTTTCTTTCGGCTGTTGGAGCCCTTCATGGTGCATTCAACACGGCTAATCTTAGTTGGGGACTGGAATGCCGTCCTAACCCCCAAATGGGATAGAGGAAGGGGCGCTAGCGGGTGGAGTGGTGATCGTAGCCTGGTTGATCTGATCGGCGAATTTGGTCTCGTCGATAGATACCGGGTCGATCATCCGGATGGGAGCATGTGGACGTGGACGCATAGTTGGCCTTCTACCCGGGTATCCGCGTACCTGGATAGGATGTTAGTCAGAGAAGCCGACATAGACTTCTTAGAATGTCCAACGTTCCACTGGCTAGGCTACTCGGACCACAAACTCGTTTGTGCCCGGGTCGTGTTAGACTTTAGGCCTAGGTTGGCTGGTTATTGGAAGTTCAATCAGTCCTTATTGGACAGACGGGACTTTCGTGACCAGCTGACAAAACTAGTTCAGCGGGAATTAACTGGGCGAGTCATTGGGAGTAGGTGGTGGGTTAACCTTAAGGACACCATTAGGTCTTTTGCCACCAAATATAGCCAGCGGCTCAACCTAGATAAGGCTGCGGAGGCAAAGACACTTAGTGCTAATTTCGCCCGGGCGGAGGCTGGAGGGGATCCCCTAGAGATAGCCTTAGCCAGGGAGGCCCTGGAGCGTTCGACTAGCGGGCGCTACATGGGTCAGGTAATTAGGGCTAAGTTAAGCAAGATGTCTTCCGAAGCTGTGAACATGGGCGCAGAACTGCGCAAGGAAGAAATTCGCCAGGCCGGCGACCGGTACATTCGAGAGGTACGCGACCCGGAGGGACATCTCCTAAGGTCCACCAACGACATGTGCGAGGCGTTCCGGCAGCATTTCGAACACCGATTTACCAAGGAGCCTGGACTCCGTGACGAGGAGTTTCGCAGCTATTTGGCTGACTTTCCCCGGCTTTTGCCGGCTGAAGCGGCTAGCTGCGAAGGGGAGATTACGGAGGACGAAATCTACGTGGCTTTGAAGAAGGTCGGCAGAGGCAAGTCGCCAGGCTTGGATGGTTTGCCCTATGAAATGTACTTGAGGATGTCGCACCTTTTTGTCCCGCTCTTGGCTGTCGTGTTCAACCACTGGTTTCGGCAGGGGTCCATCCCCGGTCGGATCACCAGGGGCGTGATCACGCTGTTGAGAAAAGGCAAGAAGGTTGGGAGGGAACTAGATGATTACAGGCCCATAACTCTGCTAAACACAGAGTTAAAGATTTTGGCCAAGATCCTGACGAATCGCTTGCAGCTAGTTGCCGAGTCTCTGTTGGGACCGGATCAGACTTGTTCTGTGAAGGGACGAACAATTCAGAGCAACCTGCACTTGATTCGCACGATCGTAGAGGGTGTAGAAGACGACGATGAGGCCGCGCTGATCAATTTGGATCAGTCCAAGGCATTTGATAGGATTGACCATGGCTACCTGGCTGCTGTCCTGCAGGCCGCCGGATTCAAACCCGACTTCAGCCGCTGGATTAGCCTTCTGTATCGCTCCCCCAAGGCTGTGGTACAGGTGAACGGGAAGCTGTCGGGCGCTTTCGCGCTGTCTAGGTCGGTCCGACAGGGTTGTCCACTGTCTTCTCTCCTTTACGTCCTGGCATTGGAGCCCCTCCTTCGCCGGCTAAGGGACGAGACGGGCAGTCCGGTCCTACGTGGAATCGCAGTCCCTGGCGGAGCTCGAGCCAGGGTTTCCGCGTACGCCGATGACGTAACGACCTTTGTGTCCTCCCGCAGGGACATAGAGGCGGTACAGCAGGCGCTTGTACGGTACGAGAAGGTGACAGGGGCCAGAATTAACTGCGACAAGTCTTCCGGCTTGCGGTTAGGCGCTTGGAAGGGTGTTTCCCTCCCGGGGCCCTTCGACTGGACGGACGGGCCGGTCAAGCTCCTCGGAGTTTGGTTCGGTCCGGACTTACAGTTGGAGAAAAACTGGTCTGAAGTACTGGCAAAGGTCGGCGCGTCGGTCAAGGTTTGGCGTCGACGGGGTCTCTCCGTGAAGGGCTTGGCGGAGGTGTGCAACACATACCTCTTTCCCATGATCCTTTACCGGCTGTCAGTACTTCCCCTTTGTGACGATCATGAGAAGGCGCTCGAGCGTTTGCTATTCTCCTGCCTGTGGAGAGGACGCAAGCACATGGTCGACAAAGGAGTCTGTTGCCTCCGTCCGTGTCAAGGGGGTCTGGGGATGCCACACTTGAGGAGCCACGTGCTCGCTTCGAGGTTGGCATTTCTCAGGCGCGCGTTGGAGGAAGATCGGTTGCTTGCGGGGTTAGTGAGGGACATGTTCCCTTGCCTTACCATCGCTCCCCCGACCCTATGGCTGACCGTCAGGCCTTGGGTGCGACCGAAATTCCTGCTCGAATGTCTGGCGGCCTTACAGGCCATTCCACGGTCCAGTGACCTTTCACAGCCTAGGAAACTCTTCTATCGGGGATTAGTGGAGGGTGCCGTGAAGGATAAGCTGTGGAGTAAGCTCGGCATGTCGAGAGTGGAGTACCGCTCTCATTGGTCTTGGGCGCCAGGTGCGGATTGGCTCAGCAACTCTGAGTTTTCTCTCACCTGGCGATTGGCTCGGAATGGTTTGTCGCTCAATGACAAGCGTTTCGCAATGGGCCTGGCGGATTTGCCAGATTGTGAACGTTGCAACCTTGGAATCAAGGAGACGTCGGCGCACGCCTTCTTCCATTGTTCGCGCGTTCGCCCGTTGTGGGCGCGTGTCGGCGAGTTGACTGCTCGTATCTCGCCGCGGGAGCTTGTGCTCATTGATCGCGCATACGCTGTGGACAATGTGTCGCCCCCGTACTCTGGTGTGAAGCGGATGGTGTTTCTGTCGCTACTGGCCACGGCTAGAATGGTGATTTGGATGACGCGTCTGGAGGAAGTCTTGCGGGGAGGTCGTCTTTCGGATCAGGATCTAATCCGATATTTTGAGCACCAGCTCAAAATGAAGATTAGAACTGAACGGAAACGGCTGCACCCGACAGACTTTAGCAAAAGGTGGATATATGCAGCGAGCCTGGTTCGTGTGACCGGGGCTAGCCTTGATTTTCTTTTTTAGTTCTGCCAAGTCACATCGGGGTGGATTCCTCTGGAACCCCTCCCGCGGTTAAGGTTAGCTTTCTTTTGTATACCTAGTTAATGTGAGTGAATGTATTTGTCCTAGCCTGTTCCCGGCTCCATTGCTTTTGTTATGATCCAGTTCGAGATTCCCACTGACCATTGTTATTTTGCCCCGTTTTATTCTCGGCTGGGTCAGCCTTATATATTCTCCAGTCCAATTTATTTTTGTACCCAGCTTCTCCATTCCCCTTAGAAAGAGAGCGGTTTGATTTTGTCTCTACAGGCAGAATACAGTGGCCTCTTTAATTACGAGGGTGTGTTTGGGTCTTACTAACATTTTGTATAAATATTCATTTGAAATTGTTTTTGTTTTGGGGATTTTTTGTTTCTTCATACCCCTCCCCATCATATCATCTCATGTACAAATGTTAAAATCTATTTTTGTACTATAATTGTAAATAGTCACAAATTTTTATGTACAAATTTTAAAATCTATTTTTGTAAATAATCACAAATTTTTATGTACATTTGGGGCGTTTTTGTAGGTCCCCGGTATGTTTTTGCGATATTTTGGTGCTAGATAAGTACGAGTGTTGATGGACAAATTCTTATGGTGAATGAGAATCATTGTAACGTATGTATGGGTCGTGAATCCGATTAGCTAGGTATAGGATATAGTAACTGAAGACCACCCCAAGTTTTGTTCCCCCTCCCACCTTTCGGCCTTGTGCCATAATTCATGTAAAAATGAATAAATAAAACCAGCCACTTCCCCCCAGACTTTTGTTTGTGTGGATTTTGTGTTGTGGGAGCTTAGTGGAGCATTTGTTCCTCCGTGTTATTTGTTCGCACTCTGTCTCTCGGACATACTGTTTTCCAGCCCGAGTTTATTGCTCGGGCCAGCGTAAAAGTAGTGTTCTTCGGAACGCGAAACACCGGGAAGCAGTTGTCCACCTCGTGGCATGGCCACGGCCTAGCCACTTCCCCCCTGTTCGTTGGAAGAGCCTAGTGGAGTAGTTGTTCCGCAGTGATATCTGCTCGCACTTTGTCTCTTGGACAACTGATTTCCAGCCCGAGTTCATTGCTCGGGCCAGCGTAAAGTAGCGGTTTCTTCGAAAACGCGAAACACCGGAAAGAAGTTGTCCGGTGATCGGTCACTTTTGTGGCATGGCCACAGAAGGACCGGGGGAAGTCGGCACTCCCACCACGGCGTCGGTGGGAGATTGGCAACTGTGTGACGCAGACGACGACGACGTCATAGCCCGCACCATGACCGAGTGGGAGAGCATGCTGTTCGGCTCCCCCACACCAGCGGAGGCGGCGGCGGCCACACTGTCAGCAGCGACCAGACCAGCAGCGGCGACTGCACCTGCAGCAGAGACCACCCCAGCAGCGGCGACTGCACCTGCAGCAGCGACCAGACCAGCAGCGGCGACTGCACCTGCAGCAGCGACCACCCCAGCAGCGGCGACTGCACCTGCAGCAGCGACCAATCCAGCAGCGGCGACTGCACCTGCAGCAGCGACCAATCCAGCAGCGGCGACTGCACCTGCAGCAGCAACCAAACGTGCAGCAGCAGCAACCAAACCTGCTCCAGCGACCGGATCTGCAGCAGCATCCAGACCGGCGGCAACTGCAGCAGCAACACCCCCACCGGCACGGACAGCAGCAGCAGCAGCAGCAGCAGCAGCACCAGCGTCCCCCTTACCCTCGACCTCTGGGTGGAAGGGAGGCAAGAAGATCACGCGTAAGGACGAGGACTATTACCAGTCCATCCAAAAGGATTACGCGGAATACATCAGGGGGACGGAGCTCGTCTCGAAGCCGGACCAATTGGCGCAGATCGAGGCGAGAGTCATCACCCTGATCACCAAGGACCTGAAGACCAAAAAACTGATCGGCGTCCCCAGGGATACGTTCGAGGAGGGACTGCAGACACTGAAGATCAGAGCCAGGGCCGTAGCGAGGAGAAGCAACACCACGTGGGACGTCCTGCTCGGCTCCGCCGAAGAAGCCAAGAACTTGATCGGCGTGGTTCTGGAGACCAAAACGCTCCAGTTCCACACGGAGTACATGGGCACGAAGAAGGTGAAAATCACGCTGCACGGCGTCCCCATGGACATTGATGAAGATCACGTCGGCGCCTTCTTCGTGCAATATGGAAGGGTGGCCGAAGTCTCCTCGCTGCGGTCGAAAGCAGGATTCCTCACAGGAGACATGACCCTGCAGGTGACCCTGAACAAGGAAAACATCGCAAAGATCCCCAACATCCTCACCTGCAGGGGTCGCGCCATCTACGTCATCGTAGAAGGCAGGAAGCCGTGCTGTTGGGTCTGCGGGTCGGCGGAGCACGTGGCAAAGGCGTGCCCAACCAAGAATCCGGCCCTCAAGGCCCAACCAGCCCAACCAGTCAAGCAGCAACCGGCGGCGCAGGAGAAGAATGGCGCAAAACAAGCACAACCTACGCAGTCTCCCGTGAGCAACAAAGACGGCGAATGGCAGGTGGTGGCCAGGAAGAAACCTAAAAACCTTCCCCGGACAATGTGCCGCCACCTGTCAAGACGCCTGCCAAGCAGACCCCGGTGGGGCTGTCGACTCCTACCAAACCTAAGGAGTCCCCGGCGAAGGCGCCGGCAAAACCAAAGGAGGTGTCTCCTCCCAAACAGAGGAAGGCAAGAAGTCCTTCCCCCCAGCAAATGGAAGTACAAAGGACACCCTCCCTGAAACGTGGGAGAGAGGAAGAGGCAGAGGAGCAGCACAACAACACAAAGGCCAGGAGAAGGAGCCGGAGCAACGAAAGGAGGCCGCGAGCCGAAAAATGCAGCTCTCTACCAGTGTCTCCGGTTAAACAGACTTATGCACTAAAGGTAAGAAGTCTTCCTTCATCCCCGCAAAAAGCCTCCCAGTCCCCAGTCTTTAAACTGACCCCCCTGAAATCATGTACTTTAACCCCCACTCCCTCCCCTCCTCCTCTGTCCACTCCCTCTCGGGCAAAAAAGAAAAAAGCCCTGCCCCAAGGGGAAGCACTCCTTAAAGTGAGTGAGGACGTTGCCTCTGAGTGGTCATCTCAGAGGCGAAAACTCTTAAAGCCCCTGCTGAAGCTGACTTCAGTGGAGGGCAAACCAGTTGAAGATCCTAGAAACTTTCCCCAGGCCCCAGGTGTCATCACCCTGGTGAGGAACACCGGTGGCAACCTGAGGGTCTGGGATCACATCCACGAAGCAAAGAGACATTTTGCAAAAGTTACCATGGTTCAGCACAACACACCTGAACTCAAAAAAATGGAAAAAAATTGTTCGGGGAGGTCCCCTGTTTTACTCCACCCCAGTCTCTATAGGGTAGTAAAACTAACATACCCCACGGACGTTGGCGGCATTGTCCTAGACGGACGGATTACGTCCGATGTAGGAACGGGTTCCCTAGGACAATCCGTCGGGGTCCTATCTGCTAGGGATTTCCGTCCCGTATGTGACTAGTATTTTTGTTGCATGTTTTTGTTGTTTTTCCTTTTCAGAACTAAATCATGTCTATTAAGATAGCCAGCTTAAATGCGAATGGCCTGAGGGATCGGGGTAAGGCGGCTCGCCTGCTTCGTGACCTCCTGTCCTTCGGCGTGGATGTGGCCGCGATCCAAGAGACCCACTTTGTTTGCGAAGTCCACTCGTGTGTGCTGTCCAACGACTTTGTCGTCTATTCAGCATACGGGAGCCGGCATGCCAGAGGAGTTTCTTTGCTGGTCAAGCGTACCCTGGACGCGAGGATCGACCTTGTCCATGTCGGTGCCGAGGGCCGGCTCATCGTGGCCGATATTGCAGTGAAAAGCAAGACGTTCCGGCTGATTGCGGTTTACGCGCCCAACGTTCAAGGTGAGCGAGTCTCTTTCTTTCGGCTGTTGGAGCCCTTCATGGTGAATCCAACACGGCTAATCTTAGTTGGGGACTGGAATGCCGTCCTAACCCCCAAATGGGATAGAGGAAGGGGCGCTAGTGGGTGGAGTGGTGATCGTAGCCTGGTTGATCTAATCGGCGAATTTGGTCTCGTCGATAGATACCGGGTCGATCATCCGGATGGGAGCATGTGGACGTGGACGCATAGTTGGCCTTCTACCCGGGTATCCGCGTACCTGGATAGGATGTTAGTCAGAGAAGCCGACATAGACTTCTTAGAATGTCCAACGTTCCACTGGCTAGGCTACTCGGACCACAAACTCGTTTGTGCCCGGGTGGTGTTAGACTTTAGGCCTAGGTTGGCTGGTTATTGGAAGTTCAATCAGTCCTTATTGGACAGGCGGGACTTTCGTGACCAGCTGACAAAACTAGTTCAGCGGGAATTAACTGGGCGAGTCATTGGGAGTAGGTGGTGGGTTAACCTTAAGGACACCATTAGGTCTTTCGCCACCAAATATAGCCAGCGGCTCAACCTAGATAAGGCTGCGGAGGCAAAGACACTTAGTGCTAATTTCGCCCGGGCGGAGGCTGGTGGGGATCCCCTAGAGATAGCCTTAGCCAGGGAGGCCCTGGAGCGTTCGACTAGCGGGCGCTACATGGGTCAGGTAATTAGGGCTAAGTTAAGCAAGATGTCTTCCGAAGCTGTGAACATGGGCGCAGAACTGCGCAAGGAAGAAATTCGCCAGGCCGGCGACCGGTACATTCGAGAGGTACGCGACCCGGAGGGACATCTCCTAAGGTCCACCAACGACATGTGCGAGGCGTTCCGGCAGCATTTCGAACACCGATTTACCAAGGAGCCTGGACTCCGTGACGAGGAGTTTCGCAGCTATTTGGCTGACTTTCCCCGGCTTTTGCCGGCTGAAGCGGCTAGCTGCGAAGGGGAGATTACGGAGGACGAAATCTACGTGGCTTTGAAGAAGGTCGGCAGAGGCAAGTCGCCAGGCTTGGATGGTTTGCCCTATGAAATGTACTTGAGGATGTCGCACCTTTTTGTCCCGCTCTTGGCTGTCGTGTTCAACCACTGGTTTCGGCAGGGGTCCATCCCCGGTCGGATCACCAGGGGCGTGATCACGCTGTTGAGAAAAGGCAAGAAGGTTGGGAGGGAACTAGATGATTACAGGCCCATATCTCTGCTAAACACAGAGTTAAAGATTTTGGCCAAGATCCTGACGAATCGCTTGCAGCTAGTTGCCGAGTCTCTGTTGGGACCGGATCAGACTTGTTCTGTGAAGGGACGAACAATTCAGAGCAACCTGCACTTGATTCGCACGATCGTAGAGGGTGTAGAAGACGACGATGAGGCCGCGCTGATCAATTTGGATCAGTCCAAGGCATTTGATAGGATTGACCATGGCTACCTGGCTGCTGTCCTGCAGGCCGCCGGATTCAAACCCGACTTCAGCCGCTGGATTAGCCTTCTGTATCGCTCCCCCAAGGCTGTGGTACAGGTGAACGGGAAGCTGTCGGGCGCTTTCGCGCTGTCTAGGTCGGTCCGACAGGGTTGTCCACTGTCTGCTCTCCTTTACGTCCTGGCGTTGGAGCCCCTCCTTCGCCGGCTAAGGGACGAGACGGGCAGTCCGGTCCTACGTGGAATCGCAGTCCCTGGCGGAGCTCGAGCCAGGGTTTCCGCGTACGCCGATGACGTAACGACCTTTGTGTCCTCCCGCAGGGACATAGAGGCGGTACAGCAGGCGCTTGTACGGTACGAGAAGGTGACAGGGGCCAGAATTAACTGCGACAAGTCTTCCGGCTTGCGGTTAGGCGCTTGGAAGGGTGTTTCCCTCCCGGGGCCCTTCGACTGGACGGACGGGCCGGTCAAGCTCCTCGGAGTTTGGTTCGGTCCGGACTTACAGTTGGAGAAAAACTGGTCTGAAGTACTGGCAAAGGTCGGCGCGTCGGTCAAGGTTTGGCGTCGACGGGGTCTCTCCGTGAAGGGCTTGGCGGAGGTGTGCAACACATACCTCTTTCCCATGATCCTTTACCGGCTGTCAGTACTTCCCCTTTGTGACGATCATGAGAAGGCGCTCGAGCGTTTGCTATTCTCCTGCCTGTGGAGAGGACGCAAACACATGGTCGACAAAGGAGTCTGTTGCCTCCGTCCGTGTCAAGGGGGTCTGGGGATGCCACACTTGAGGAGCCACGTGCTCGCTTCGAGGTTGGCATTTCTCAGGCGCGCGTTGGAGGAAGATCGGTTGCTTGCGGGGGTAGTGAGGGACATGTTCCCTTGCCTTACCATCGCTCCCCCGACCCTATGGCTGACCGTCAGGCCTTGGGTGCGACCGAAATTCCTGCTCGAATGTCTGGCGGCCTTACAGGCCATTCCACGGTCCAGTGACCTTTCACAGCCTAGGAAACTCTTCTATCGGGGATTAGTGGAGGGTGCCGTGAAGGATAAGCTGTGGAGTAAGCTCGGCATGTCGAGAGTGGAGTACCGCTCTCATTGGTCTTGGGCGCCAGGTGCGGATTGGCTCAGCAACTCTGAGTTTTCTCTCACCTGGCGATTGGCTCGGAATGGTTTGTCGCTCAATGACAAGCGTTTCGCAATGGGCCTGGCGGATTTGCCAGATTGTGAACGTTGCAACCTTGGAATTAAGGAGACGTCGGCGCACGCCTTCTTCCATTGTTCGCGCGTTCGCCCGTTGTGGGCGCGTGTCGGCGAGTTGACTGCTCGTATCTCGCCGCGGGAGCTTGTGCTCATTGATCGCGCATACGCTGTGGACAATGTGTCGCCCCCGTACTCTGGTGTGAAGCGGATGGTGTTTCTGTCGCTACTGGCCACGGCTAGAATGGTGATTTGGATGACGCGTCTGGAGGAAGTCTTGCGGGGAGGTCGTCTTTCGGATCAGGATCTAATCCGATATTTTGAGCACCAGCTCAAAATGAAGATTAGAACTGAACGGAAACGGCTGCACCCGACAGACTTTAGCAAAAGGTGGATATATGCAGCGAGCCTGGTTCGCGTGACCGGGGCTAGCCTTGATTTTCTCTTCTAGATCTGCTAGGCGCATCGGGGTGGATTCCGTTGGAACCCCTCCCGTGGTTTAGGTAAGATGTTCTTTTGTGTACCTAGTTAATGTGAGTGAATGTATTTGTCCTAGCCTGTTCCCGGCTCCATTGCTTTTGTTATGATCCAGTTCGAGATTCCCACTGACCATTGTTATTTTGTCCCGTTTTATTCTCGGCTGGGTCAGCCTTATATATTCTCCAGTCCAATTTATTTTGTACCCAGTTTCTCCATTCCCCTTAGAAAGAGAGCGGCTTGATTTTGTCTCTACAGGCAGAATACAGTGGCCTCTTTAATTACGAGGGTGTGTTTGGGTCTTATTAACATGATGTATATGCATTTATTTGAATTGTTTTATGTTTTGGGAACTTTTTGTTTTCTTCATACCCCTGCCCATCATGACATTCCATTTCATGTAAAAAATTTTTAAAGTTATTTTTGCAAACTATTGTAAATATTCACAAATTTTTATATACACATTTGGGGCGTTTTGTAGGTCCTCGGTATGTTTGCGACATTTTTGGTGCATGATAAGTAAGAGTGGTGATGGACAAATTCTTATGGTGAATGAGAACCATTGTAACGCATGTATGGGTCGTGATTCTGATTAGCTAGGTATAGGATAGAGTACTGAAGACCAACCCGAGTTTTTCTTCCCCCTCCCAATTTTCGGCCTTGAGCCACAATTTGTATTTTTACAAATAAATAAAACCAGCCACTTCCCACCCGGGATTTTGTGTTGTATTTCGTGTTGTCTTGTAATAAGAAGCTCAAAGCGTAGCATTTGTTCCGCAGTGATATTTGCCATTGCTTTGTGTCTTGGGCAACTGTTTTCCAGCCCGAGTTTATTGCTCGGGCCAGCGTAAAAGTAGTGTTCTTCGGAACGCGAAACACCGGGAAGCAGTTGTCCGGTGTAAGGCCACGTAGGAGGCATGGCCTCCGATGGGCCGGATAACAACACTCCTCCCACCATGGCGTCGGTGGGAGGCACGGAGGGGGACTGGCGCTTACCGCCAGCTACACCAACACCCCCCGCACCAGAAGCACCCGAAGCACCCGGATTACCTGGACTACCGAGACTACCGGCACTACCGGCGGCACCAGTATCTCCAGTTCCCTCCACGTCGGCGGAAGTTGTGCAGCAGAAACCAGCAGCAGCGGTACCCACCAACATGGCATGGAAGGAGGGCACCATCCAGAAATTACTCAAGGGCGCTGCGTACTACGAATCCCCCTCAAGGACAAGTACGCTGAGTACGTGAAGGGAGCGGAAATCCCTCCCGATACCAGAGACGCTGAGCGAGATCGAGCCCAGGATCCTCTCCTGCTGACCAAGGACCTGAAAAGCCACAAACTCATCGGAGTCAGCAGGGACGCCATAGAGGAGGCCATCAAAGCCCTCAAAATCAACGGCAAGATGGTGGCTAGGCGCAGCTACGCCACGTGGGACGTCCTGCTCAGCACCGCCGACGAGGCCAAAAAACTGGCCGGCACCACCATGCAGACCAAGACCTGCTACTGAAACTGAGTACATGGGCACGCGCAGAACCAAGATCACCCTGCACGGAGTGCCCATGGACATCTCACCAGACCATGTCGGCGTTTTCTTCACTCAGTACGGCAGGGTCGAGGAAGTAAAGGCGCTCACCTCAAAGCAGGGCTTCTTGATCAAGGACTTCATCCTGCAGGCGACGGTCGCTCGCGAAAAGTTGGCCAAAATCCCCAACATTATCAATCGTAGGGGGAGAAGGATCTACGTCGTCGTGGAGGGCAGGAAGCCCTTCTGCTGGGTCTGCGGAGACCCAACCACGTGGCCAGAGAGTGCCCCACCAAGAACCCGGCACCCAAGACCCAACCTCCGCAGACGACCGCCGCCGCCGCCGCTACTACAGGAAAAAGCCGGAAAACCGCACAACCAAAAACGGCCCGGCGGAGCAAAGGAGGGAGAATGGAAGACGGTTGGCAAGAGAGGAACCAAACCCAAGAGCCAACCGTCGGCGGAAAAGCAACCCGCCAAAGCAGCAGCAGTGCCAGCGTCCCCTCCTGCGCCTCTCCTAAGCCAAAGGAGTCGGCAACTCCTCCCAGGAAGAAGGCGACGACACCCTCGCCAACCAAAAAACAGGACGCCCTGCAGGCGAACCCAAAACCCCCGACGGAGGAGTGTGGGATGGAGGGTCGGCTCATGGCACAACCAAGAGCCTCTTCCTGAAAAGAAACAGAGGAGGGAAGAACAGCAGCAACACAGCACCAAAATGCAGCGGAGGAGCAGAAGCAGCGACAGGAAGACGCATGCAGCCGTCTCGCTACCCGGGTCTCCGGAGCTAAAAGACACTTATGCCAAAAGGCAGCCTCCCGTCTTCCCCCTCAAAAAAATCAGCAAACATCTTTCCTTTTCCCAGTCCTGGCCCCCAGCTGACCCCACTTACACCAAGGAAAACTCTTCCCCCACTCCCACCCCTTCTCCCCACAACGTCCCAGCCCAGAAAGAAAAAGACTCTCCCGAGGGGCGAAGCCCCACGAAAACAGACTCGCTGGGACGTAGCTAGGGAGTGGAATGCACAAAGGCGTGCACTTTTGAAGCCACCTCAAGCTCAAAGAGGTCAACGGCAAGTCGTCCGAAGACCCTTTCAACTTCCCCGACGCCCTCGGGGGTAATTACCCTCATCAGACCACACAGGGGCAACCCAAAAGCGTGGGACCGCCGTGGAGGCTGCCGAAAACTTTATCCCAACATCGTCATGATGAGGAGTACCCGAACCACGCAAAATGGCGGCACCAGTAGGCCGACCTAGTTTTACTCACCCCTCGTTATATAGGGTAGTAAAACTAACATACCCAACGGACGTTGGCGTGTATTGTCCATGACGGACGGTTACGTCCGATGTAGGAACTGGTTCCTCGGACAGTCCGTCAGGCCTTCCCAATGATTTTTACCTGTATGCGTCACGTTTAAGTGTTTTCTCTTTTCAGATCTACTAGATGCTCATCAAGATAGCCAGCTTG
>JBBBDQ010025092.1:0-53437 GCA_037127315.1 Ascarosepion bandense
TTGCTAGCAATGAGGAAATCGTCGATATAAGCAAAAGCAAATGGTAACCCTCTCAATACCTTGTCAATGAGTCTCTGGAAAGTTTGGGCAGCATTACGTAGTCCAAATGGCATTCTGTGATATATAGTCCAGTTGTCGAGTATCTCTGGGCGTATATTTCTCGGTATTTACATGTAAGGCGTAAGTAAGTGGTTTGTGGTCAGTGAAAACGGTGAAATCTCGTCCTTCGAGTAAGTGACGAAAGTGCCTTATGGACAAGTAAATTGCCAGTAACTCCCTTGAGAAGGTGCTGTATTTTCGTTGTGCAGTGTTCAATTTCACTGAGAAAAAGGATATTGGTTTTTCCAAGCCATTTTGTTTTTGTTGTAGGACTGCTCCAATTGAGTCTCCTGGCGCGTCTGTTGTTAGTGAAAGTGTTGTAGTGTTGTCATTAGAGATGTAGGAGAGCTTGGTAAAATCTGCTAATGCTTTTTTAGCATTGTGAAAAGCAGTTAAAGCTTCTCCTTCAATTTGAATTTTTGCATTTTTATTTTTTTGTTGTTGCAACATGTTTGTTAGCGGGGTTAATATTCTGGAACAACGTGGAATAAATCTACGGTAGTAATTTGTCAAACCGAGAAATATTCGAAGTTGTCGCAGTGATGTTGGTTGTGGGAAATTTTGTATGACTGTGACTTTTTCTGGGATAGGTGTGATTGCCTGTTCGTCTATCATGTAGCCTAAAAAGTTTAATTTCGAGACAGCAAAATCACATTTACTTATGTTAATTTTCAAGCCGAAATGTGCGAGTCTCTCGAAAACTTGGAATAAATGGTCGTTATGTTCATTGATGTCATTGCTAGCAATGAGGAAATCGTCGATATAAGCAAAAGCAAATGGTAACCCTCTCAATACCTTGTCAATGAGTCTCTGGAAAGTTTGGGCAGCATTACGTAGTCCAAATGGCATTCTGGTGAATTCGAAAAGTCCAAAAGGAGTTGTAATTGCTGTTTTTTTCTATGTCTTCTTCGGCTACTTGAATTTGGTAGTAAGCTTTAACACATCTAGTTTTGTAAAGATTCTGGTTCCTTGCAAGCCCATGGCGAAATCGTACAGATGTGGGATTGGATACCTATCAGGAACTGTTTTTGCGTTGAGGTTCCTGAAATCCCCACAAGGTCGCCATGCACCTGTTTCTGGCTTCTGAACCATATGTAGCGGTGAGGAGTATGGACTACTAGAAGGACGTATAATGCCTAATTGTAACATGTGCTGAAATTCGTCTTTTGCTACTTTATATTTCTCTGGATGCAATCTGCGTGGTGATGCATGTGTGGGTGGTCCAGAGGTTGTGATATAATGTTTGGCTGTATGACGAACTTCATCAGAATGTTTAAAGGGCGTAGTAAGAGTTGGAAATTTTGTAATCAACTCTTGTAGTCCATTCGCATCTGGTAGTGCCGCACAGATTCCTGTTGACTTGTAGATTGAGGTGATTCCCTTTGCTGTTAGGTGTGTGTTGCAATCGACGAGAGATCGCGTAGCCATGTTCACTGAAACGTTGAAATGGGACAAAAAATCAGCTCCAAGAATCGGTGTTTTTACTTGGGCTATTGTGAAGATCCACGGAAAAGATCGGCGTAAATCCAAATTGAGCGTCAGTGCTATCTCTCCGTAGGTGTCAATTCTTGATCCATTTGCTGCTTGCAGTGTGAATGAAGATAGTTGGTGGTTTTTTCTGGGATCCGGTGGAATAACGCTGATTTGTGCGCCGGCGTCGACTAAAAATAAATATCCGGTATTTTTGTCTCGGATGTAAAATAGACGACTTCCTTGTTTTATACCAGCAGCTAATGTCGTCTTTACTTGCTTGCCGGTGTAACCGTTTCACTGGTTTTGTGTTGAAGTGTGTGAGGTCGAATTGAAGTTGCATGGTTTTATGCACTTACTTGCCTCACATCCAAATTTGAAATGATACCAACAGGTATCATAGGTGCGTCGCTCTCTAGAAAATGAGCTCGACCTACTTCGACTTCTGCGTCGTGAGGAGGTTCTGTAAGGACGGGAACGTTCGGATGCTTGAAACTTCACCAAACTTTGAACCTGCAGAGTTAGATTTGCCATGCCCTGCAGCAGTTCAGTATACCTGTCTGGCGTGGTTGTTTGTGATGTTGTGTTTCTTGGTGTTGGTGTATTCCTTTGTGTTGCGTCATTTGTTGGGTTGTAAGATGTGGCGTAAACGTTCTGGTTTTGGTTATTGTCGTGTATTTTATCAGCTATTTCCGATATTCTATCCAAGTCTAATTCCTCAGGGAGTGATGCGAGTATCTGTGTTGTATGAGTGTGGAGTTTGTCTGTCCATAGTTTTTTTTAACACCGTTTCGGACATGGTGCTGCTTCCCAACAAAGATTTCATTTTCCTCAAGAGTTGTGAGGGTGTCATATGTCCAAGGGTCAAATTGTTAAATAGATCATGTAACTTTTTTCCATCCGATGTATCCATACGTCTTATAATGGCGTTCTTTAGTGTATCATATGGTTTGTCCTCAGGCATATGGTCTAGCAAATCGACCACTTCTGCCGCCACGTCGGTGGGAAGTTTTTCCACGACGTATGCATACTTTGAGGTTTGCGATGTAATTTTTTTAGCGCTAAAAAGTGCATTTAGCTGAGAAAACCATACTGGTATGTTAGTTGGGTTGTACCTGGGAATGCTGGCTGATATTGTTGGTGTTGTGGGTTCAATGTCGTTGTTTTCCATCTTTTACGCGTTGTGATAATTTTTTTGTGCTGTCTTCTAATATGAGAGCTGTTTTTGCTTTCTTTTTATGTGGGTTGCGTGCTTTCACCAGTCGGAAAGTCACCAATTTGTAGTGGATTTGGTAAGTGCTTGGTTGATGTGCTTCCGTATTTTACGGGTATTGCTCTCGAGATTAGTTCCCCCACAAATACAACACAATGTTTTACAATCGCGCAAAAGAAATGGAATATGTCACAACGAACATCAAAATTAGCATGTGGAAACAAATAAAATACAAGAAGTGAAAAATTGCCTTTTGGTAAATAAAGTTTGGCAAGAAGTTAAATTTGTTTAAAGGTGTGTGTAAGTTTATATTAACGGAGTCCGTAAATAAGTCGTTCTTACTTGAATTAAGTTCATCTCGGGTGGCGACAGCATGTCGCGTTGATGAAAGAAAGATTGTCGGGTTTTTCCTTTCACGGCCATCTGTAGCTAGGTCGTGAAATTAATGTGGAGAAGAATGACGTGGCCGGACAGAGTATCGGTAACATGCTGACTTAATGGCTAGCTTGGTGACTGACTTCTTCTTCCTAACTGTGTGTTATTTATATACCATAATGGTGGATCAAAGAATCTTCCTAACATTAGGTGTGAAGACATTTAATGACCAATCAGATTTGTATTTTACTATTTTGTTTTGGGGCCTAAATATTTTTTGTTAATTGACTTCCGATCCTATTTTTCTAGAATGTTCTTATTCTATGTTTTTAGCTGATTGGTTGAGAAATATAAAAATGTAATTTAAATTCTGATGCCGTTTTGATCCAAAATTTCTATAATGTTTTTATGTATTTACTTATTGCTTATTTTGATAGAAAAAAAATGTGTATCCCATAACATATTGCGTTCTATAATCATTAACAAAATTTAGTAAACTCAATTTCAGTATAGCTGAAGAATGCCAAACACACATGCACACAACATACACAGTGTTGTACACACTAACACTTGGAGATAAGTCAAAATACCGACAAAAAAAGCCTTGCGATCTTCGACGTCTATCACTTTAAATAACTGTAACAGCAATTAATACAAGAGCACGGCAAACCCTTCCGTGATCGGATTGTTTATCCATTACAAATGAGAAATATTGTCCTTTTAAAAAAGACAAAAATCATTTAAATAGGATCGCGAAAGTTAGTTAAATGCTGAAAATAAAAATTGTATATTTACTTTATTTATTTATTTATTTTGTCTCTCGTATTGTGTGAATTTGGAAAAAAACATTTCGACGCTGTGAAAATTATCGAAAACATCTACAAATGAGAAAATGTTTATTTTATCTCCGTGTAGAAATGTTCGCTTTCATAGATATTTTCCGTTGTTTGTGATGAGAAATGAATATTCGATCCGAAATAAAAGTCGTGTGTTTGAGTGCTTGCTAAATAAAAGGCCGCTTACGTTTACCAGGAGTCGTTTACGGCCATATCACGTTGAATACACCGGTTCTCGTCCGATCACCGAAGTTAAGCAACATCGAGCCTGGTCAGTACTTAGATGGGTGACCGCTTGGGAATACCAGGTGTTGTAAGCGCCCACTTTTATTTTGTTTTCTTTTATTTCACCATTTTCTACATTGTTCTCTTTCCTCTTCGTCCCATAAAAGGGATTGTACAATGTCCATTTCTGCATCATTCTCTACTCACTGCCATTTATATGCTGTTGGCTGGGAAAACACTCAGTAAATGAACGCTTCGATAGACATCTCTTTCTTTAGTAATGCCCGACTCTCGTCACATCTTCATACACCCATTTTCAGCCTTGACATCTGTCGCTCACAGCCTACACCTCTTAAATGCTTGATCATTGATTACGAATCTAGACAATAAACGCTGGCAATCTCAATAATACAATTGAAACTAACTTCTCATTCCTTTGCAACAGTGGCTTGTATCAGCAGATAATAACGAAATTGCGATTAATTTATTTATACAACAAAGCTTAGCAAGAAATATCGCTAATATTTTCAACAGAAATAAACTTCTCAATCGAACTGCTGTTTTCACACGGAGAAGAAATGTCGAATTTATGAAAATAATACTACTAAAAGTCATTCATAATTGAGTAATTGCCATTGAAAATGACAGCATTTATTTTTGCCAAATCACACAGGAATTTTAGCAGTAGACTGAATGGAAAAAAAATCACAGATTGAAAAAGCACGCCAAACTTGAGATTAAAATGAGCGCCAGTACATGAAAATCGAACAGTTTTTAGGCAAAATGTCACATGTTGCGTTCTCTAATCATTAACAAAATTTAGTAAACTCAATTTCAGTATAGCTGAAGAATCCCAAACACACATGCACACAACATACACGGTGTTGTACACACTAACACTTGGAGAAGAGTCTAAATACCGACAAAAAAGCCTTGCGATGTTCGACGTCTATCACTTTAAAAAACTGTAACGGTAATTAATACAAGAGCACGACAAACCCTTCCGTGATCGGACTGTTTATCCATTACAAATGAGAAATATTGTCTTTTTAAACAAGACAAAAATCATTTAAATAGGATCGCGAAAATTATAATGCTGAAAATAAAAATTGTTTATTTATTGATTTATTTATTTATTTATCTTGTCTCTCGTATTGTGTGAATTTGGAAAAAAAACATTTCGACGCTGTGAAAATTATCGAAAACATCTACAAATGAGAAAATGTTTACTTTATCTCCGTGTAGAAATGTTCGCTTTCATAGAAATTTTCCGTTGTTTGTGATGAGAAATGAATATTCGATCCGAAATAAAAGTCGTGTGTTTGAGTGCTTGCTAAATAAATGGCCGTTTACGTTTATCAGCAGTCGCTTACGGCCATATCACGTTGAATACACCGGTTCTCGTCCGATCACCAAAGTTAAGCAACATCGAGCCTGGTCATTACTTAGATGGGTGACCGCATGGAATACCAGCTGCTGTAAGCGCCCACTTTTATTTTGTTTTCTTTTATTTCACCATTTTCTACATTGTTCTCTTTCCTCTTCGTCCCATAAAAGGGATTGTACAATGTCCACTTCTGCATCATTCTCTACTCACTGCCATTTATATGCTGTTGGTTGAGAAAACACTCAGTAAATGAACGCTTCGATAGACATCTCTTTCTTTAGTAATGCCCGACACTCATCACATCTTCATACACCCATTTTCAGCCTTGACATCTGTCGCTCACAGCCTACATCTCTTAAATGCTTGATCATTGATTACGAATCTAGACAATAAACGCTGGCAATCTCAATAATACAATTGAAAATAACTTCTCATTCCTTTGCAAGAGTGGCTTGTATCAGCAGATAATAACGAAATTGCGATTAATTTATTTATACAACAAAGCTTAGCAAGAAATATCGCTAATATTTTCAACAGAAATGAACTTCTCAATCGAACTGCTGTTTTCACACGGAGAAGAAATGTCGAATTTATGAAAATAATACTACTAAAAGTCATTCATAATTGAGTAATTGCCATTGAAAATGACAGCATTTATTTTTGCCGAATCACACAGGATTTTTAGCAGTAGACTGAATGGAAAAAAATCACAGATTGAAAAAGCACGCCAAACTTTAGATTAAAATGAGCGCCAGTACATGAAAATCGAACAGTTTTTAGGCAAAATGTCACGTGTTGCGTTCTCTAATCATTAACAAAATTTAGTAAACTCAATTTCAGTATAGCTGAAGAATGCCAAACACACATGCACACAACATACACGGTGTTGTACACACTAACACTTGGAGAAGAGTCAAAATACCGACAAAAAAGCCTTGCGATGTTCGACGTCTATCAATTTAAAAAACTGTAACGGTAATTAATACAAGAGCACGACAAACCCTTCCGTGATCGGACTGTTTATCCATTTCAAATGACAAATATTGTCTTTTTAAACAAGACAAAAATCATTTAAATAGGATTGTGAAATTTATAATGCTGAAAATAAAAAATGTTTATTTATTTATTGATTTATTTATTCATTTATCTTGTCTCTCGTATTGTGTGAATTTGGAAAAAAAACATTTCGACGCTGTGAAAATTATCGAAAACATCTACAAATGAGAAAATGTTTACTTTATCTCCGTGTAGAAATGTTCGCTTTCATAGATATTTTCCGTTGTTTGTGATGAGAAATGAAGATTCGATCCGAAATAAAAGTCGTGTTTGAGTGCTTGCTAAATAAAAGGCCGTTTACGTTTATCAGTAGTCTCTTACGGCCATATCACGTTGAATACATCTGTTCTCGTCCGATTACCGAAGATAAGCAACATCGAGCCTGGTCAGTACTTAGATGGGTGACCGCTTGGGAATACCAGGTGCTGTAAGCGTCTATTTTTGTTTTGTTTTCTTTTATTTCACCATTTTCTACATTGTTCTCTTTCCTCTTCGTCCCATAAAAGGGATTGTACAATGTCCATTTCTCCATCATTCTCTACTCACTGCCATTTATATGCTGTTGGTTGGGAAAACACTCAGTAAATGAACGCTTCGATAGACATCTCTTTCTTTAGTAATGCCCGACTCTCGTCACATCTTCATACACCCATTTTCAGCCTTGACATCTGTCGCTCACAGCCTACATCTCTTAAATGCTTGATCATTGATTACGAATCTAGACAATAAACGCTGGCAATCTCAATAATACAATTGAAAATAACTTCTCATTCCTTTGCAACAGTGGCTTGTATCAGCAGATAATAACGAAATTGCGATTAATTTATTTATACAACAAAGCTTAGCAAGAAATATCGCTAATATTTTCAACAGAAATGAACTTCTCAATCGAACTGCTGTTTTCACACGGAGAAGAAATGTCGAATTTATGAAAATAATACTACTAAAAGTCATTCATAATTGAGTAATTGCCATTGAAAATGACAGCATTTATTTTTGCCGAATCACACAGGATTTTTAGCAGTAGACTGAATGGAAAAAAATCACAGATTGAAAAAGCACGCCAAACTTTAGATTAAAATGAGCGCCAGTACATGAAAATCGAACAGTTTTTAGGCAAAATGTCACGTGTTGCGTTCTCTAATCATTAACAAAATTTAGTAAACTCAATTTCAGTATAGCTGAAGAATGCCAAACACACATGCACACAACATACACGGTGTTGTACACACTAACACTTGGAGAAGAGTCAAAATACCGACAAAAAACCTTGCGATGTTCGACGTCTATCAATTTAAAAAACTGTAACGGTAATTAATACAAGAGCACGACAAACCCTTCCGTGATCGGACTGTTTATCCATTACAAATGAGAAATATTGTCTTTTTAAACAAGACAAAAATCATTTAAATAGGATCGCGAAATTTATAATGCTGAAAATAAAAGTTGTTTATTTATTTATTGATTTATTTATTTATTTATCTTGTCTCTCGTATTGTGTGAATTTGGAAAAAAACATTTCGACGCTGTGAAAATTATCGAAAACATCTCCAAATTAGAAAATGTTCACTTTATCTCCGTGTAGAAATGTTCGCTTTCATAGATATTTTCCGTTGTTTGTGATGAGAAATAAATATTCGATCCGAAATAAAAGTCGTGTGTTTGAGTGCTTGCTAAATAAAAGGCCGTTTACGTTTATCAGCAAACGCTTACGGCCATATCACGTTGAATGCACCGGTTCTCGTCCGATCACCGAAGTTAAGCAACATCGAGCCTGGTCAGTACTTAGATGGGTGACCGATTGGGAATACCAGGTGCTGTAAGCGTCTATTTTTATTTTGTTTTCTTTTATTTCACCATTTTCTACATTGTTCTCTTTCCTCTTCGTCCCATAAAAGGGATTGTACAATGTCCATTTCTGCATCATTCTCTACTCACTGCCATTTATATGCTGTTGGTTGGGAAAACACTCAGTAAATGAACGCTTCGATAGACATCTCTTTCTTTAGTAATGCCCGACTCTCGTCACATCTTCATACACCCATTTTCAGCCTTGACATCTGTCGCTCACAGCCTACATCTCTTAAATGCTTGATCATTGATTACGAATCTAGACAATAAACGCTGGCAATCTCAATAATACAATTGAAAATAACTTCTCATTCCTTTGCAACAGTGGCTTGTATCAGCAGATAATAACGAAATTGCGATTAATTTATTTATACAACAAAGCTTAGCAAGAAATATCGCTAATATTTTCAACAGAAATGAACTTCTCAATCGAACTGCTGTTTTCACACGGAGAAGAAATGTCGAATTTATGAAAATAATACTACTAAAAATCATTCATAATTGAGTAATTGCCATTGAAAATGACAGCATTTATTTTTGCCGAATCACATAGGATTTTTAGCAGTAGACTGAATAGAAAAAAAATCACAGATTGAAAAAGCACGCCAAACTTTAGATTAAAATGAGCGCCAGTACATGAAAATCGAACAGTTTTTAGGCAAAATGTCACGTGTTGCGTTCTCTAATCATTAACAAAATTTAGTAAACTCAATTTCAGTATAGCTGAAGAATGCCAAACACACATGCACACAACATACACGGTGTTGTACACACTAACACTTGGAGAAGAGTCAAAATACCGACAAAAAAGCCTCGCGATGTTCGACGTCTATCAATTTAAAAAACTGTAACGGTAATTAATACAAGAGCACGACAAACCCTTCCGTGATCGGACTGTTAATCCATTACAAATGAGAAATATTGTCTTTTTAAACAAGACAAAAATCATTTAAATAGGATCGCGAAATTTATAATGCTGAAAATAAAAATTGTTTATTTATTTATTGATTTATTTATTTATTTATCTTGTCTCTCGTATTGTGTGAATTTGGAAAAAAAAACATTTCGACGCTGTGAAAATTATCGAAAACATCTACAAATGAGAAAATGTTTACTTTATCTCCGTGTAGAAATGTTCGCTTTCATAGATATTTTCCGTTGTTTGTGATGGGAAATGAATATTCGATCCGAAATAAAAGTCGTGTGTTTGAGTGCTTGCTAAATAAAAGGCCGTTTACGTTTATCAGCAGCCGCTTACGGCCATATTACGTTGAATACACCGGTTCTCGTCCGATCACCGAAGTTAAGCAACATCGAGCCTGGTCAGTACTTAGATGGGTGACAGCTTGGGAATACCAGCTGCTGTAAGCGCCCATTTTTATTTTATTTCACCATTTTCTACATTGTTCTCTTTCCTCTTCGTCCCATAAAAGGGATTGTACAATGTCCATTTCTGCATCATTCTCTACTCACTGCCATTTATATGCTGTTGGTTGGGAAAACACTCAGTAAATGAACGCTTCGATAGACATCTCTTTCTTTAGTAATGCCCGACTCTCGTCACATCTTCATACACCCATTTTCAGCCTTGACATCTGTCGCTCACAGCCTACATCTCTTAAATGCTTGATCATTGATTACGAATCTAGACAATAAACGCTGGCAATCTCAATAATACAATTGAAAATAACTTCTCATTCCTTTGCAACAGTGGCTTGTATCAGCAGATAATAACGAAATTGCGATTAATTTATTTATACAACAAAGCTTAGCAAGAAATATCGCTAATATTTTCAACAGAAATGAACTTCTCAATCGAACTGCTGTTTTCACACGGAGAAGAAATGTCGAATTTATGAAAATAATACTACTAAAAATCATTCATAATTGAGTAATTGCCATTGAAAATGACAGCATTTATTTTTGCCGAATCACACAGGATTTTTAGCAGTAGACTGAATGGAAAAAAAATCACAGATTGAAAAAGCACGCCAAACTTTAGATTAAAATGAGCGCCAGTACATGAAAATCGAACAGTTTTTAGGCAAAATGTCACGTGTTGCGTTCTCTAATCATTAACAAAATTTAGTAAACTCAATTTCAGTATAGCTGAAGAATGCCAAACACACATGCACACAACATACACGGTGTTGTACACACTAACACTTGGAGAAGAGTCAAAATACCGACAAAAAAGCCTTGCGATGTTCGACGTCTATCAATTTAAAAAACTGTAACGGTAATTAATACAAGAGCACGACAAACCCTTCCGTGATTGGACTGTTAATCCATTACAAATGAGAAATATTGTCTTTTTAAACAAGACAAAAATCATTTAAATAGGATCGCGAAATTTATAATGCTGAAAATAAAAATTGTTTATTTATTTATTGATTTATTTATTTATTTATCTTGTCTCTAGTATTGTGTGAATTTGGAAAAAAAACATTTCGACGCTGTGAAAATTATCGAAAACATCTACAAATGAGAAAATGTTTACTTTATCTCCATGTAGAAATGTTCGCTTTCATAGATATTTTCCGTTGTTTGTGATGGGAAATGAATATTCGATCCGAAATAAAAGTCGTGTGTTTGAGTGCTTGCTAAATAAAAGGCCGTTTACGTTTATCAGCAGTCGCTTACGGCCATATTACGTTGAATACACCGGTTCTCGTCCGATCACCGAAGTTAAGCAACATCGAGCCTGGTCAGTACTTAGATGGGTGACCGCTTGGGAATACCAGCTGCTGTAAGCGCCCATATTTATTTTATTTCACCATTTTCTACATTGTTCTCTTTCCTCTTCGTCCCATAAAAGGGATTGTACAATGTCCATTTCTGCATCATTCTCTACTCACTGCCATTTATATGCTGTTGGTTGGGAAAACACTCAGTAAATGAACGCTTCGATAGACATCTCTTTCTTTAGTAATGCCCGACTCTCGTTACATCTTCATACACCCATTTTCAGCCTTGACATCTGTCGCTCACAGCCTACATCTCTTAAATGCTTGATCATTGATTACGAATCTAGACAATAAACGCTGGCAATCTCAATAATACAATTGAAACTAACTTCTCATTCCTTTCCAACAGTGGCTTGTATCAGCAGATAATAACGAAATTGCGATTAATTTATTTATACAACAAAGCTTAGCAAGAAATATCGCTAATATTTTCAACAGAAATAAACTTCTCAATCGAACTGCTGTTTTCACACGGAGAAGAAATGTCGAATTTATGAAAATAATACTACTAAAAGTCATTCATAATTGAGTAATTACCATTGAAAATGACAGCATTTATTTTTGCCGAATCACACAGGATTTTAGCAGTAGACTGAATGGAAAAAAATCACAGATTGAAAAAGCACGCCAAACTTTAGATTGAAATGACCGCCAGTACATGAAAATCGAACAGTTTTTAGGCAAAATGTCACGTGTTGCGTTCTCTAATCATTAACAAAATTTAGTAAACTCAATTTCATTATAGCTGAAGAATGCCAAACACACATGCACACAACATACACGGTGTTGTACACACTAACACTTGGAGAAGAGTCAAAATACCGACAAAAATGCCTTGCGATGTTCGACGTCTATCACTTTAAAAAACTGTAACGGTAATTAATACAAGAGCACGACAAACCCTTCCGTGATCGGACTGTTTATCCATTACAAATGAGAAATATTGTCTTTTTAAACAAGACAAAAATCATTTAAATAGGATCGCGAAATTTATAATGCTGAAAATAAAAATTGTTTATTTATTTATTGATTTATTTATTTATTTATCTTGTCTCTCGTATTGTGTGAATTTGGAAAAAAAACATTTCGACGCTGTGAAAATTATCGAAAACATCTCCAAATTTGAAAATGTTTACTTTATCTCCGTGTAGAAATGTTCGCTTTCATAGATATTTTCCGTTGTTTGTGATGAGAAATGAATATTCGATCCGAAATAAAAGTCGTGTGTTTGAGTGCTTTCTAAATAAAAGGCCGTTTACGTTTGTCAGCTATCGCTTACGGCCATATCACGTTGAATACACCGGTTCTCGTCCGATCACCGAAGTTAAGCAACATCGAGCCTGGTCAGTACATAGATGGGTGATCGCTTGGGAATACCAGGTGCTGTAAGCGTCTATTTTTATTTTGTTTTCTTTTATTTCACCATTTTCTACATTGTTCTCTTTCCTCTTCGTCCCATAAAAGGGATTGTACAATGTCCATTTCTGCATCATTCTCTACTCACTGCCATTTATATGCTGTTGGTTGGGAAAACACTCAGTAAATGAACGCTTCGATAGACATCTCTTTCTTTAGTAATGCCCTACTCTCGTTACATCTTCATACACCCATTTTCAGCCTTGACATCTGTCGCTCACAGCCTACATCTCTTAAATGCTTGATCATTGATTACGAATCTAGACAATAAACGCTGGCAATCTCAATAATACAATTGAAAATAACTTCTCATTCCTTTGCAACAGTGGCTTGTATCAGCAGATAATAACGAAATTGCGATTAATTTATTTATACAACAAAGCTTAGCAAGAAATATCGCTAATATTTTCAACAGAAATGAACTTCTCAATCGAACTGCTGTTTTCACACGGAGAAGAAATGTCGAATTTATGAAAATACTACTACTAAAAGTCATTCATAATTGAGTAATTGCCATTGAAAATGACAGCATTTATTTTTGCCGAATCACACAGGATTTTTAGCAGTAGACTGAATGGAAAAAAATCACAGATTGAAAAAGCACGCCAAACTTTAGATTAAAATGAGCGCCAGTACATGAAAATCGAACAGTTTTTAGGCAAAATGTCACGTGTTGCGTTCTCTAATCATTAACAAAATTTAGTAAACTCAATTTCAATATAGCTGAAGAATGCCAAACACACATGCACACAACATACACGGTGTTGTACACACTAACACTTGGAGAAGAATCAAAATACCGACAAAAAAGCCTTGCGATGTTCGACGTCTATCAGTTTAAAAAACTGTAACGGTAATTAATACAAGAGTACGACAAACCCTTCCGTGATCGGACTGTTTATCCATTACAAATGAGAAATATTGTCTTTTTAAACAAGACAAAAATCATTTAAATAGGATCGCGAAATTTATAATGCTGGAAATAAAAATTGTTTATTTATTTATTGATTTATTTATTTATTTATCTTGTCTCTCGTATTGTGTGAATTTGGAAAAAAACATTTCGACGCTGTGAAAATTATCGAAAACATCTTCAAATGAGAAAATGTTTACTTTATCTCCGTGTAGAAATGTTCGCTTTCATAGTTATTTTCCGTTGTTTGTGATGAGAAATGAATATTCGATCCGAAATAAAAGTCGTGTGTTTGAGTGCTTCCTAATTAAAAGGCCGTTTACGTTTATCAGCAGTCGCTTACGGCCATATCACGTTGAATACACCGGTTCTCGTCCGATCACCGTAGTTAAGCAACATCGAGCCTGGTCAGTACTTAGATGGGTGACCGCTTGGGAATAGCAGGTGCGGTAAGCGTCTATTTTTATTTTGTTTTCTTTTATTTCACCATTTTCTACATTGTTCTCTTTCCTCTTCGTCCCATAAAAGGGATTGTACAATGTCCATTTCTGCATCATTCTCTACTCACTGCCATTTATATGCTGTTGGTTGGGAAAACACTCAGTAAATGAACGCTTCGATAGACATCTCTTTCTTTAGTAATGCCCGACTCTCGCTACATCTTCATACACCCATTTTCAGCCTTGACATCTGTCGCTCACAGCCTACATCTCTTAAATGCTTGCTAATTGATTACGAATCTAGACAATAAACGCTGGCAATCTCAATAATACAATTGAAAATAACTTCTCATTCCTTTGCAACAGTGGCTTGTATCAGCAGATAATAACGAAATTGCGATTAATTTATTTATACAACAAAGCTTAGCAAGAAATATCGGTAATATTTTCAACAGAAATCAACTTCTCAATCGAAATGCTGTTTTCACACGGAGAAGAAATGTCGAATTTATGAAAATAATACTACTAAAAGTCATTCATAATTGAGTACTTGCCATTGAAAATGACAGCATTTATTTTTGCCGAATCACACAGGATTTTTAGCAGTAGACTGAATGGAAAAAAAATCACAGATTGAAAAAGCACGCCAAACTTTAGATTAAAATGAGCGCCAGTACATGAAAATCGAACAGTTTTTAGGCAAAATGTCACGTGTTGCGTTCTCTAATCATTAACAAAATTTAGTAAACTCAATTTCAGTATAGCTGAAGAATGCCAAACACACATGCACACAACATACACGGTGTTGTACACACTAACACTTGGAGAAGAGTCAAAATACCGACAAAAAAGCCTTGCGATGTTCGACGTCTATCACTTTAAAAAACTGTAACGGTAATTAATACAAGAGCACGACAAACTCTTCCGTGATCGGACTGTTTATCCATTACAAATGAGAAATATTGTCTTTTTAAACAAGACAAAAATCATTTAAATAGGATCGCGAAATTTATAATGCTGAAAATAAAAATTGTTTATTTATTTATTGATTTATTTATTTATTTATCTTGTCTCTCGTATTGTGTGAATTTGGAAAAAAAACATTTCGACGCTGTGAAAATTATCGAAAACATCTACAAATGAGAAAATGTTTACTTTATCTCCGTGTAGAAATGTTCGCTTTCATAGATATTTTCCGTTGTTTGTGATGAGAAATGAATATTCGATCCGAAATAAAAGTCCTGTGTTTGAGTGCTTGCTAAATAAAAGGCCGTTTACGTTTATCAGCAGTCGCTTACGGCCATATCACGTTGAATACACCGGTTCTCGTCCGATCACCGAAGTTAAGCAACATCGAGCCTGGTCAGTACTTAGATGGGTGACCGCTTGGGAATACCAGGTGCTGTAAGCGTCTATTTTTATTTTGTTTTCTTTTATTTCACCATTTTCTACATTGTTCTCTTTCCTCTTCGTCCCATAAAAGGGATTGTACAATGTCCATTTCTGCATCATTCTCTACTCACTGCCATTTATATGCTGTTGGTTGGGAAAACACTCAGTAAATGAACGCTTCGATAGACATCTCTTTCTTTAGTAATGCCCGACTCTCGTCACATCTTCATACACCCATTTTCAGCCTTGACATCTGTCGCTCACAGCCTATATCTCTTAAATGCTTGATCATTGATTACGAATCTAGACAATAAACGCTGGCAATCTCAATAATACAATTGAAAATAACTTCTCATTCCTTTGCAACAGTGGCTTGTATCAGCAGATAATAACGAAATTGCGATTAATTTATTTATACAACAAAGCTTAGCAAGAAATATCGCTAATATTTTCAACAGAAATAAACTTCTCAATCGAACTGCTGTTTTCACACGGAGAAGAAATGTCGAATTTATGAAAATAATACTACTAAAAGTCATTCATAATTGAGTAATTGCCATTGAAAATGACAGCATTTATTTTTGCCGAATCACACAGGATTTTAGCAGTAGACTGAATGGAAAAAAAATCACAGATTGAAAAAGCACGCCAAACTTTAGATTGAAATGAGCGCCAGTACATGAAAATCGAACAGTTTTTAGGCAAAATGTCACGTGTTGCGTTCTCTAATCATTAACAAAATTTAGTAAACTCAATTTCAGTATAGCTGAAGAATGCCAAACACACATGCCCACAACATACACGGTGTTGTACACACTAACACTTGGAGAAGAGTCAAAATACCGACAAAAAAGCCTTGAAGATGTTCGACGTCTATCACTTTAAAAAAACTGTAACGGTAATTAATACAAGAGCACGACAAACCCTTCCGTGATCGGACTGTTTATCCATTACAAATGAGAAATATTGTCTTTTTAAACAAGACAAAAATCATTTAAATAGGATCGTGAAATTTATAATGCTGAAAATAAAAATTGTTTATTTATTTATTGATTTATTTATTTATTTATCTTGTCTCTCGTATTGTGTGAATTTGGAAAAAAAACATTTCGACGCTGTGAAAATTATCGAAAACATCTCCAAATTTGAAACTGTTTACTTTATCTCCGTGTAGAAATGTTCGCTTTCATAGATATTTTCCGTTGTTTGTGATGAGAAATGAATATTCGATCCGAAATAAAAGTCGTGTGTTTGAGTGTTTGCTAAATAAAAGGCCGTTTACGTTTAGCAGGATTCGCTTACGGCCATATCACGTTGAATACACCGGTTCTCGTCCGATCACCGAAGTTAAGCAACATCGAGCCTGGTCAGTACTTAGATGGGTGACCGCTTGGGAATACCAGGTGCAGTAAGCGTCTATTTTTATTTTGTTTTCTTTTATTTCACCATTTTCTACATTGTTCTCTTTCCTCTTCGTCCCATAAAAGGGATTGTACAATGTCCATTTCTGCATCATTCTCTACTCACTGCCATTTATATGCTGTTGGTTGGGAAAACACTCAGTAAATGAACGCTTCGATAGACATCTCTTTCTTTAGTAATGCCCGACTCTCGTCGCATCTTCATACACCCATTTTCAGCCTTGACATCTGTCGCTCACAGCCTACATCTCTTAAATGCTTGATCATTGATTACGAATCTAGACAATAAACGCTGGCAATCTCAATAATACAATTGAAAATAACTTCTCATTCCTTTGCAACAGTGGCTTGTATCAGCAGATAATAACGAAATTGCGATTAATTTATTTATACAACAAAGCTTAGCAAGAAATATCGCTAATATTTTCAACAGAAATGAACTTCTCAATCGAACTGCTGTTTTCACACGGAGAAGAGATGTGGAATTTATGAAAATAATACTACTAAAAGTCATTCATAATTGAGTAATTGCCATTGAAAATGACAGCATTTATTTTTGCCGAATCACACAGGATATTTAGCAGTAGACTGAATGGAAAAAAATCACAGATTGAAAATCACGCCAAACTTTAGATTAAAATGAGCGCCAGTACATGAAAATCGAACAGTTTTTAGGCAAAATGTCACGTGTTGCGTTCTCTAATCATTAACAAAATTTAGTAAACTCAATTTCAGTATAGCTGAAGAATGCCAAACACACATGCACACAACATACACGGTGTTGTACACACTAACACTTGGAGAAGAGTCAAAATACCGACAAAAATGCCTTGCGATGTTCGACGTCTATCACTTTAAAAAACTGTAACGGTAATTAATACAAGAGCACGACAAACCCTTCCGTGATCGGACTGTTTATCCATTACAAATGAGAAATATTGTCTTTTTAAACAAGACAAAAATCATTTAAATAGGATCGCGAAATTTATAATGCTGAAAATAAAAATTATTTATTTATTTATTGATTTATTTATTTATTTATCTTGTCTCTCGTATTGTGTGAATTTGGAAAAAAAACATTTCGACGCTGTGAAAATTATCGAAAACATCTCCAAATTTGAACATGTTTACTTTATCTCCGTGTAGAAATGTTCGCTTTCATAGATATTTTCCGTTGTTTGTGATGAGAAATGAATATTCGATCCGAAATAAAAGTCGTGTGTTTGAGTGCTTTCTAAATAAAAGGCCGTTTACGTTTTTCAGCAATCGCTTGCGGCCATATCACGTTGAATACACCGGTTCTCGTCCCATCTCCGAAGTTAAGCAACATCGAGCCTGGTCAGTACTTAGATGGGTGACCGCTTGGGAATACCAGGTGCTGTAAGCGTCTATTCTTATTTTGTTTTCTTTTATTTAACCATTTTCTACATTGTTCTCTTTCCTCTTCGTCTCATAAAAGGGATTGTACAATGTCCATTTCTGCATCATTCTCTACTCACTGCCATTTATATGCTGTTGGTTGGGAAAACACTCAGTAAATGAACGCTTCGATAGACATCTCTTTCTTTAGTAATGCCCGACTCTCGTTACATCTTCATACACCCATTTTCAGCCTTGACATCTGTCGCTCACAGACTACATCTCTTGAATGCTTGATCATTTATTACGAATCTAGACAATAAACGCTGGCAATCTCAATAATACAATTGAAAATAACTTCTCATTCCTTTGCAACAGTGGCTTGTATCAGCAGATAATAACGAAATTGCGATTAATTTATTTATACAACAAAGCTTAGCAAGAAATATCGCTAATATTTTCAACAGAAATGAACTTCTCAATCGAACTGCTGTTTTCACACGGAGAAGAAATGTCGAATTTATGAAAATAATACTACTAAAAGTCATTCATAATTAAGTAATTGCCATTGAAAATGACAGCATTTATTTTTGCCGAATCACACAGGATTTTTAGCAGTAGACTGAATGGAAAAAAATCACAGATTGAAAAAGCACGCCAAACTTTAGATTAAACTGAGCTCCAGTACATGAAAATCGAACAGATTTTAGGCAAAATGTCACGTGTTGCGTTCTCTAATCATTAACAAAATTTAGTAAACTCAATTTCAGTATAGCTGAAGAATGCCAAACACACATGCACACAACATACACGGTGTTGTACACACTAACACTTGGAGAATAGTCAAAATACCGACAAAAAAGCCTTGCGATGTTCGACGTCTATCACTTTAAAAAACTGTAACGGTAATTAATACAAGAGCACGACAAACCCTTCCGTGATCGGACTGTTTATCCATTACAAATGAGAAATATTGTCTTTTTAAACAAGACAAAAATCATTTAAATAGGATCGTGAAATTTATAATGCTGAAAATAAAAATTGTTTATTTATTTATTGATTTATTTATTTATTTATCTTGTCTCTCGTATTGTGTGAATTTGGAAAAAAAACATTTCGACGCTGTGAAAATTATCGAAAACATCTCCAAATTAGAAAATGTTTACTTTATCTCCGTGTAGAAATGTTCGCTTTCATAGATATTTTCCGTTGTTTCTGATGAGAAATGAATATTCGATCCGAAATAAAAGTCGTGTGTTTGAGTGCTTGCTAAATAAAAGGCCGTTTACGTTTAACAGCAGTCGCTTACGGCCATATCACGTTGAATACACCGGTTCGCGTCCGATCACCGAAGTTAAGCAACATCGAGCCTGGTCAGTACTTAGATGGGTGACCGGTTGGGAATACCAGGTGCTGTAAGCGTCTATTTTTGTTTGGTTTTCTTTTATTTCACCATTTTCTACATTGTTCTCTTTCCTCTTCGTCCCATAAAAGGGATTGTACAATGTCCATTTCTGCATCATTCTCTACTCACTGCCATTTATATGCTGTTGGTTGGGAAAACACTCAGTAAATGAACGCTTCGATAGACATCTCTTTCTTTAGTAATGCCCGACTCTCGTCACATCTTCATACACCCATCAGCCTTGACATCTGTCGCTCACAGCCTACATCTCTTAAATGCTTGATCATTTATTACGAATCTAGACAATAAACGCTGGCAATCTCAATAATACAATTGAAACTAACTTCTCATTCCTTTGCAACAGTGGCTTGTATCAGCAGATAATAAAGAAATTGCGATTAATTTATTTATACAACAAAGCTTAGTAAGAAATATCGCTAATATTTTCAACAGAAATAAACTTCTCAATCGAACTGCTGTTTTCACACGGAGAAGAAATATCAATTTATGAAAATAATACTACTAAAAGTCATTCATAATTGAGTAATTACCATTGAAAATGACAGCGTTTATTTTTGCCGAATCACACAGGATTTTAGCAGTAGACTGAATGGAAAAAAATCACAGATTGAAAAAGCACGCCAAACTTTAGATTAAAATGAGCTCCAGTACATGAAAATCGAACAGATTTTAGGCAAAATGTCACGTGTTGCGTTCTCTAATCATTAACAAAATTTAGTAAACTCAATTTCAGTATAGCTGAAGAATGCCAAACACACATGCACACAACATACACGGTGTTGTACACACTAACACTTGGAGAATAGTCAAAATACCGACAAAAAAGCCTTGCGATGTTCGACGTCTATCACTTTAAAAAACTGTAACGGTAATTAATACAAGAGCACGACAAACCCTTCCGTGATCGGACTGTTTATCCATTACAAATGAGAAATATTGTCTTTTTAAACAAGACAAAAATCATTTAAATAGGATCGCGAAATTTATAATGCTGAAAATAAAAATTGTTTATTTATTTATTGATTTATTTATTTATTTATCTTGTCTCTCGTATTGTGTGAATTTGGAAAAAAAACATTTCGACGCTGTGAAAATTATCGAAAACATCTCCAAATTTGAAAATGTTTACTTTATCTCCGTGTAGAAATGTTCGCTTTCATAGATATTTTCCGTTGTTTGTGATGAGAAATGAATATTCGATCCGAAATGAAAGTCGTGTGTTTGAGTGCTTTCTAAATAAGAGGCCGTTTACGTTTATCAGCAATCGCTTACGGCCATATCACGTTGAATACACCGGTTCTCGTCCGATCACCGAAGTTAAGCAACATCGAGCCAGGTCAGTACTTAGATGGGTGACCGCTAGGGAATACCAGGTGCTGTAAGCGTCTAATTTTATTTTGTTTTCTTTTATTTCACCATTTTCTACATTGTTCTCTTTCCTCTTCGTCTCATAAAAGGGATTGTACAATGTCCATTTCTGCATCATTCTCTACTCACTGCCATTTATATGCTGTTGGTTGGGAAAACACTCAGTAAATGAACGCTTCGATAGACATCTCTTTCTTTAGTAATGCCCGACTCTCGTCACATCTTCATACACCCATCAGCCTTGACATCTGTCGCTCACAGCCTACATCTCTTAAATGCTTGATCATTTATTACGAATCTAGACAATAAACGCTGGCAATCTCAATAATACAATTGAAACTAACTTCTCATTCCTTTGCAACAGTGGCTTGTATCAGCAGATAATAACGAAATTGCGATTAATTTATTTATACAACAAAGCTTAGCAAGAAATATCGCTAATATTTTCAACAGAAATAAACTTCTCAATCGAACTGCTGTTTTCACACGGAGAAGAAATATCAATTTATGAAAATAATACTACTAAAAGTCATTCATAATTGAGTAATTACCATTGAAAATGACAGCGTTTATTTTTGCCGAATCACACAGGATTTTAGCAGTAGACTGAATGGAAAAAAATCACAGATTGAAAAAGCACGCCAAACTTTAGATTGAAATGAGCGCCAGTACATGAAAATCGAACAGTTTTTAGGCAAAATGTCACGTGTTGCGTTCTCTAATCATTAACAAAATTTAGTAAACTCAATTTCAATATAGCTGAAGAATGCCAAACACACATGCACACAACATACACGGTGTTGTACACACTAACACTTGGAGAAGAGTCAAAATACCGACAAAAAAGCCTTGCGATGTTCGACGTCTATCACTTTAAAAAACTGTAACGGTAATTAATACAAGAGCACGACAAACCCTTCCGTGATCGGACTGTTTATCCATTACAAATGAGAAATATTGTCTTTTTAAACAAGACAAAAATCATTTAAATAGGATCGCGAAATTTATAATGCTGAAAATAAAAATTGTTTATTTATTTATTGATTTATTTATTTATTTATCTTGTCTCTCGTATTGTGTGAATTTGGAAAAAAAACATTTCGACGCTGTGAAAATTATCGAAAACATCTCCAAATTTGAAAATGTTTACTTTATCTCCGTGTAGAAATGTTCGCTTTCATAGATATTTTCCGTTGTTTGTGATGAGAAATGAATATTCGATCCGAAATAAAAGTCGTGTGTTTGAGTGCTTTCTAAATAAGAGGCCGTTTACGTTTATCAGCAATCGCTTACGGCCATATCACGTTGAATACACCGGTTCTCGTCCGATCACCGAAGTTAAGCAACATCGAGCCAGGTCAGTACTTAGATGGGTGACCGCTTGGGAATACCAGGTGCTGTAAGCGTCTATTTTTATTTTGTTTTCTTTTATTTCACCATTTTCTACATTGTTCTCTTTCCTCTTCGTCTCATAAAAGGGATTGTACAATGTCCATTTCTGCATCATTCTCTACTCACTGCCATTTATATGCTGTTGGTTGGGAAAACACTCAGTAAATGAACGCTTCGATAGACATCTCTTTCTTTAGTAATGCCCTACTCTCGTTACATCTTCATACACCCATTTTCAGCCTTGACATCTGTCGCTCACAGCCTACATCTCTTAAATGCTTGATCATTGATTACGAATCTAGACAATAAACGCTGGCAATCTCAATAATACAATTGAAAATAACTTCTCATTCCTTTGCAACAGTGGCTTGTATCAGCAGATAATAACGAAATTGCGATTAATTTATTTATACAACAAAGCTTAGCAAGAAATATCGCTAATATTTTCAACAGAAATGAACTTCTCAATCGAACTGCTGTTTTCACACGGAGAAGAAATGTCGAATTTATGAAAATACTACTACTAAAAGTCATTCATAATTGAGTAATTGCCATTGAAAATGACAGCATTTATTTTTGCCGAATCACACAGGATTTTTAGCAGTAGACTGAATGGAAAAAAATCACAGATTGAAAAAGCACGCCAAACTTTAGATTAAAATGAGCTCCAGTACATGAAAATCGAACAGATTTTAGGCAAAATGTCACGTGTTGCGTTCTCTAATCATTAACAAAATTTAGTAAACTCAATTTCAGTATAGCTGAAGAATGCCAAACACACATGCACACAACATACACGGTGTTGTACACACTAACACTTGGAGAAGAATCAAAATACCGACAAAAAAGCCTTGCGATGTTCGACGTCTATCACTTTAAAAAACTGTAACGGTAATTAATACAAGAGCACGACAAACCCTTCCGTGATCGGACTGTTTATCCATTACAAATGAGAAATATTGTCTTTTTAAACAAGACAAAAATCATTTAAATAGGATCGCGAAATTTATAATGCTGAAAATAAAAAGTGTTTATTTATTTATTGATTTATTTATTTATTTATCTTGTCTCTCGTATTGTGTGAATTTGGAAAAAAACCTTTCGACGCTGTGAAAATTATCGAAAACATCTTCAAATGAGAAAATGTTTACTTTATCTCCGTGTAGACATGTTCGCTTTCATAGATATTTTCCGTTGTTTGTGATGAGAAATGAATATTCGATCCGAAATAAAAGTCGTGTGTTTGAGTGCTTGCTAAATAAAAGGCCGTTTACGTTTATCAGCAGTCGCTTACGGCCATATCACGTTGAATACACCGGTTCTCGTCCGATCACCGAAGTTAAGCATCATCGAGCTTGGTCAGTACTTAGATGGGTGACCGCTTGGGAATACCAGGTGCTGTAAGCGTCTATTTTTATTTTGTTTTCTTTTATTTCACCATTTTCTACATTGTTCTCTTTCCTCTTCGTCCCATAAAAGGGATTGTACAATGTCCATTTCTGCATCATTCTCTACTCACTGCCATTTATATGCTGTTGGTTGGGAAAACACTCAGTAAATGAACGCTTCGATAGACATCTCTTTCTTTAGTAATGCCCGACTCTCGTTACATCTTCATACACCCATTTTCAGCCTTGACATCTGTCGCTCACAGCCTATATCTCTTAAATGCTTGATCATTGATTACGAATCTAGACAATAAACGCTGGCAATCTCAATAATACAATTGAAAATAACTTCTCATTCCTTTGCAACAGTGGCTTGTATCAGCAGATAATAACGAAATTGCGATTAATTTATTTATACAACAAAGCTTAGCAAGAAATATCGCTAATATTTTCAACAGAAATGAACTTCTCAATCGAACTGCTGTTTTCACACGGAGAAGAAATGTCGAATTTATGAAAATAATACTACTAAAAGTCATTCATAATTGAGTAATTGCCATTGAAAATGACAGCATTTATTTTTGCCGAATCACACCGGATTTTTAGCAGTAGACTGAATGGAAAAAAAATCACAGATTGAAAAAGCACGCCAAACTTTAGATTAAAATGAGCGCCAGTACATGAAAATCGAACAGTTTTTAGGCAAAATGTCACGTGTTGCGTTCTCTAATCATTAACAAAATTTAGTAAACTCAATTTCAGTATAGCTGAAGAATGCCAAACACACATGCACACAACATACACGGTGTTGTACACACTAACACTTGCAGAAGAGTCAAAATACCGACAAAAATGCCTTGCGATGTTCGACGTCTATCACTTTAAAAAACTGTAACGGTAATTAATACGAGAGCACGACAAACCCTTCCGTGATCGGACTGTTTATCCATTACAAATGAGAAATATTGTCTTTTTAAACAAGACAAAAATCATTTAAATAGGATCGTGAAATTTATAATGCTGAAAATAAAAATTGTTTATTTATTTATTGATTTATTTATTTATTTATCTTGTCTCTCGTATTGTGTGAATTTGGAAAAAAAACATTTCGACGCTGTGAAAATTATCGAAAACATCTCCAAATTTGAAAATGTTTACTTTATCTCCGTGTAGAAATGTTCGCTTTCATAGATATTTTCCGTTGTTTGTGATGAGAAATGAATATTCGATCCGAAATAAAAGTCGTGTGTTTGAGTGCTTGCTAAATAAAAGGCCGTTTACGTTTATCACCAGTCGATTCCGGCCGTATCACGTTGAATACACCGGTTCTCGTCCGATCACCGAAGTTAAGCAACATCGAATCTGGTCAGTACTTAGATGGGTGACCGCTTGGAAATACCAGGTGCTGTAAGCGCCCATTTTTTTTTTATTTTGTTTTCTTTTATTTCACCATTTTCTACATTGTTCTCTTTCCTCTTCGTCCCATAAAAGGGATTGTACAATGTCCATTTCTGCATCATTCTCTACTCACTGCCGTTTATATGCTGTTGGTTGGGAAAACACTCAGTAAATGAACGCTTCGATAGACATCTCTTTCTTTAGTAATGCCCGACTCTCGTTACATCTTCATGCACCCATTTTCAGCCTTGACATCTGTCGCTCACAGCCTATATCTCTTAAATGCTTGATCATTGATTACGAATCTAGACAATAAACGCTGGCAATCTCAATAATACAATTGAAAATAACTTCTCATTCCTTTGCAACAGTGGCTTGTATCAGCAGATAATAACGAAATTGCGATTAATTTATTTATACAACAAAGCTTAGCAAGAAATATCGCTAATATTTTCAACAGAAAAAAACTTCTCAATCGACCTGCTGTTTTCACACGGAGAAGAAATGTCGAATTTATGAAAATAATACTACTAAAAGTCATTCTTAATTCAGTAATTGCCATTGAAAATGACAGCATTTATTTTTGCCGAATCACACAGGATTTTTAGCAGTAGACTGAATGGAAAAAAATCACAGATTGAAAAAGCACGCCAAACTTTAGATTAAAATGAGCGCCAGTACATGAAAATCGAACAGTTTTTAGGCAAAATGTCACGTGTTGCGTTCTCTAATCATTAACAAAATTTAGTAAACTCAATTTCAGTATAGCTGAAGAATGCCAAACACACATGCACACAACATACACGGTGTTGTACACACTAACACTTGGAGAAGAGTCAAAATACCGACAAAAAAGCCTTGCGATGTTCGACGTCTATCAATTTAAAAAACTGTAACGGTAATTAATACAAGAGCACGACAAACCCTTCCGTGATCGGACTGTTTATCCATTACAAATGAGAAATATTGTCTTTTTAAACAAGACAAAAATCATTTAAATAGGATCGCGAAATTTATAATGCTGAAAATAAAAATTGTTTATTTATTTATTGATTTATTTATTTATTTATCTTGTCTCTCGTATTGTGTGAATTTGGAAAAAAAACATTTCGACGCTGTGAAAATTATCGAAAACATCTCCAAATTTGAAAATGTTTACTTTATCTCCGTGTAGAAATGTTCGCTTTCATAGATATTTTCCGTTGTTTGTGATGAGAAATGAATATTCGATCCGAAATAAAAGTCGTGTGTTTGAGTGCTTGCTAAATAAAAGCCGTTTACGTTTATCAGCAGTCGCTCACGGCCATATCACGTTGAATACACCGGTTCTCGTCCGATCACCGAAGTTAAGCAACATCGAGCCAGGTCAGTACTTAGATGGGTGACCGCTAGGGAATACCAGGTGCTGTAAGCGTCTAATTTTATTTTGTTTTCTTTTATTTCACCATTTTCTACATTGTTCTCTTTCCTCTTCGTCTCATAAAAGGGATTGTACAATGTCCATTTCTGCATCATTCTCTACTCACTGCCATTTATATGCTGTTGGTTGGGAAAACACTCAGTAAATGAACGCTTCGATAGACATCTCTTTCTTTAGTAATGCCCGACTCTCGTCACATCTTCATACACCCATCAGCCTTGACATCTGTCGCTCACAGCCTACATCTCTTAAATGCTTGATCATTTATTACGAATCTAGACAATAAACGCTGGCAATCTCAATAATACAATTGAAACTAACTTCTCATTCCTTTGCAACAGTGGCTTGTATCAGCAGATAATAACGAAATTGCGATTAATTTATTTATACAACAAAGCTTAGCAAGAAATATCGCTAATATTTTCAACAGAAATAAACTTCTCAATCGAACTGCTGTTTTCACACGGAGAAGAAATATCAATTTATGAAAATAATACTACTAAAAGTCATTCATAATTGAGTAATTACCATTGAAAATGACAGCGTTTATTTTTGCCGAATCACACAGGATTTTAGCAGTAGACTGAATGGAAAAAAATCACAGATTGAAAAAGCACGCCAAACTTTAGATTGAAATGAGCGCCAGTACATGAAAATCGAACAGTTTTTAGGCAAAATGTCACGTGTTGCGTTCTCTAATCATTAACAAAATTTAGTAAACTCAATTTCAATATAGCTGAAGAATGCCAAACACACATGCACACAACATACACGGTGTTGTACACACTAACACTTGGAGAAGAGTCAAAATACCGACAAAAAAGCCTTGCGATGTTCGACGTCTATCACTTTAAAAAACTGTAACGGTAATTAATACAAGAGCACGACAAACCCTTCCGTGATCGGACTGTTTATCCATTACAAATGAGAAATATTGTCTTTTTAAACAAGACAAAAATCATTTAAATAGGATCGCGAAATTTATAATGCTGAAAATAAAAATTGTTTATTTATTTATTGATTTATTTATTTATTTATCTTGTCTCTCGTATTGTGTGAATTTGGAAAAAAAACATTTCGACGCTGTGAAAATTATCGAAAACATCTCCAAATTTGAAAATGTTTACTTTATCTCCGTGTAGAAATGTTCGCTTTCATAGATATTTTCCGTTGTTTGTGATGAGAAATGAATATTCGATCCGAAATAAAAGTCGTGTGTTTGAGTGCTTTCTAAATAAGAGGCCGTTTACGTTTATCAGCAATCGCTTACGGCCATATCACGTTGAATACACCGGTTCTCGTCCGATCACCGAAGTTAAGCAACATCGAGCCAGGTCAGTACTTAGATGGGTGACCGCTTGGGAATACCAGGTGCTGTAAGCGTCTATTTTTATTTTGTTTTCTTTTATTTCACCATTTTCTACATTGTTCTCTTTCCTCTTCGTCTCATAAAAGGGATTGTACAATGTCCATTTCTGCATCATTCTCTACTCACTGCCATTTATATGCTGTTGGTTGGGAAAACACTCAGTAAATGAACGCTTCGATAGACATCTCTTTCTTTAGTAATGCCCTACTCTCGTTACATCTTCATACACCCATTTTCAGCCTTGACATCTGTCGCTCACAGCCTACATCTCTTAAATGCTTGATCATTGATTACGAATCTAGACAATAAACGCTGGCAATCTCAATAATACAATTGAAAATAACTTCTCATTCCTTTGCAACAGTGGCTTGTATCAGCAGATAATAACGAAATTGCGATTAATTTATTTATACAACAAAGCTTAGCAAGAAATATCGCTAATATTTTCAACAGAAATGAACTTCTCAATCGAACTGCTGTTTTCACACGGAGAAGAAATGTCGAATTTATGAAAATACTACTACTAAAAGTCATTCATAATTGAGTAATTGCCATTGAAAATGACAGCATTTATTTTTGCCGAATCACACAGGATTTTTAGCAGTAGACTGAATGGAAAAAAATCACAGATTGAAAAAGCACGCCAAACTTTAGATTAAAATGAGCTCCAGTACATGAAAATCGAACAGATTTTAGGCAAAATGTCACGTGTTGCGTTCTCTAATCATTAACAAAATTTAGTAAACTCAATTTCAGTATAGCTGAAGAATGCCAAACACACATGCACACAACATACACGGTGTTGTACACACTAACACTTGGAGAAGAATCAAAATACCGACAAAAAAGCCTTGCGATGTTCGACGTCTATCACTTTAAAAAACTGTAACGGTAATTAATACAAGAGCACGACAAACCCTTCCGTGATCGGACTGTTTATCCATTACAAATGAGAAATATTGTCTTTTTAAACAAGACAAAAATCATTTAAATAGGATCGCGAAATTTATAATGCTGAAAATAAAAAGTGTTTATTTATTTATTGATTTATTTATTTATTTATCTTGTCTCTCGTATTGTGTGAATTTGGAAAAAAACCTTTCGACGCTGTGAAAATTATCGAAAACATCTTCAAATGAGAAAATGTTTACTTTATCTCCGTGTAGACATGTTCGCTTTCATAGATATTTTCCGTTGTTTGTGATGAGAAATGAATATTCGATCCGAAATAAAAGTCGTGTGTTTGAGTGCTTGCTAAATAAAAGGCCGTTTACGTTTATCAGCAGTCGCTTACGGCCATATCACGTTGAATACACCGGTTCTCGTCCGATCACCGAAGTTAAGCATCATCGAGCTTGGTCAGTACTTAGATGGGTGACCGCTTGGGAATACCAGGTGCTGTAAGCGTCTATTTTTATTTTGTTTTCTTTTATTTCACCATTTTCTACATTGTTCTCTTTCCTCTTCGTCCCATAAAAGGGATTGTACAATGTCCATTTCTGCATCATTCTCTACTCACTGCCATTTATATGCTGTTGGTTGGGAAAACACTCAGTAAATGAACGCTTCGATAGACATCTCTTTCTTTAGTAATGCCCGACTCTCGTTACATCTTCATACACCCATTTTCAGCCTTGACATCTGTCGCTCACAGCCTATATCTCTTAAATGCTTGATCATTGATTACGAATCTAGACAATAAACGCTGGCAATCTCAATAATACAATTGAAAATAACTTCTCATTCCTTTGCAACAGTGGCTTGTATCAGCAGATAATAACGAAATTGCGATTAATTTATTTATACAACAAAGCTTAGCAAGAAATATCGCTAATATTTTCAACAGAAATGAACTTCTCAATCGAACTGCTGTTTTCACACGGAGAAGAAATGTCGAATTTATGAAAATAATACTACTAAAAGTCATTCATAATTGAGTAATTGCCATTGAAAATGACAGCATTTATTTTTGCCGAATCACACCGGATTTTTAGCAGTAGACTGAATGGAAAAAAATCACAGATTGAAAAAGCACGCCAAACTTTAGATTAAAATGAGCGCCAGTACATGAAAATCGAACAGTTTTTAGGCAAAATGTCACGTGTTGCGTTCTCTAATCATTAACAAAATTTAGTAAACTCAATTTCAGTATAGCTGAAGAATGCCAAACACACATGCACACAACATACACGGTGTTGTACACACTAACACTTGCAGAAGAGTCAAAATACCGACAAAAATGCCTTGCGATGTTCGACGTCTATCACTTTAAAAAACTGTAACGGTAATTAATACGAGAGCACGACAAACCCTTCCGTGATCGGACTGTTTATCCATTACAAATGAGAAATATTGTCTTTTTAAACAAGACAAAAATCATTTAAATAGGATCGTGAAATTTATAATGCTGAAAATAAAAATTGTTTATTTATTTATTGATTTATTTATTTATTTATCTTGTCTCTCGTATTGTGTGAATTTGGAAAAAAAACATTTCGACGCTGTGAAAATTATCGAAAACATCTCCAAATTTGAAAATGTTTACTTTATCTCCGTGTAGAAATGTTCGCTTTCATAGATATTTTCCGTTGTTTGTGATGAGAAATGAATATTCGATCCGAAATAAAAGTCGTGTGTTTGAGTGCTTGCTAAATAAAAGGCCGTTTACGTTTATCACCAGTCGATTACGGCCGTATCACGTTGAATACACCGGTTCTCGTCCGATCACCGAAGTTAAGCAACATCGAATCTGGTCAGTACTTAGATGGGTGACCGCTTGGAAATACCAGGTGCTGTAAGCGCCCATTTTTTTTTTATTTTGTTTTCTTTTATTTCACCATTTTCTACATTGTTCTCTTTCCTCTTCGTCCCATAAAAGGGATTGTACAATGTCCATTTCTGCATCATTCTCTACTCACTGCCGTTTATATGCTGTTGGTTGGGAAAACACTCAGTAAATGAACGCTTCGATAGACATCTCTTTCTTTAGTAATGCCCGACTCTCGTTACATCTTCATGCACCCATTTTCAGCCTTGACATCTGTCGCTCACAGCCTATATCTCTTAAATGCTTGATCATTGATTACGAATCTAGACAATAAACGCTGGCAATCTCAATAATACAATTGAAAATAACTTCTCATTCCTTTGCAACAGTGGCTTGTATCAGCAGATAATAACGAAATTGCGATTAATTTATTTATACAACAAAGCTTAGCAAGAAATATCGCTAATATTTTCAACAGAAAAAAACTTCTCAATCGACCTGCTGTTTTCACACGGAGAAGAAATGTCGAATTTATGAAAATAATACTACTAAAAGTCATTCTTAATTCAGTAATTGCCATTGAAAATGACAGCATTTATTTTTGCCGAATCACACAGGATTTTTAGCAGTAGACTGAATGGAAAAAAATCACAGATTGAAAAAGCACGCCAAACTTTAGATTAAAATGAGCGCCAGTACATGAAAATCGAACAGTTTTTAGGCAAAATGTCACGTGTTGCGTTCTCTAATCATTAACAAAATTTAGTAAACTCAATTTCAGTATAGCTGAAGAATGCCAAACACACATGCACACAACATACACGGTGTTGTACACACTAACACTTGGAGAAGAGTCAAAATACCGACAAAAAAGCCTTGCGATGTTCGACGTCTATCAATTTAAAAAACTGTAACGGTAATTAATACAAGAGCACGACAAACCCTTCCGTGATCGGACTGTTTATCCATTACAAATGAGAAATATTGTCTTTTTAAACAAGACAAAAATCATTTAAATAGGATCGCGAAATTTATAATGCTGAAAATAAAAATTGTTTATTTATTTATTGATTTATTTATTTATTTATCTTGTCTCTCGTATTGTGTGAATTTGGAAAAAAAACATTTCGACGCTGTGAAAATTATCGAAAACATCTCCAAATTTGAAAATGTTTACTTTATCTCCGTGTAGAAATGTTCGCTTTCATAGATATTTTCCGTTGTTTGTGATGAGAAATGAATATTCGATCCGAAATAAAAGTCGTGTGTTTGAGTGCTTGCTAAATAAAAGCCGTTTACGTTTATCAGCAGTCGCTCACGGCCATATCACGTTGAATACACCGGTTCTCGTCCGATCACCGAAGTTAAGCAACATCGAGCCTGGTCAGTACTTAGATGGGTGACCGTTTGGGAATACCAGGTGCTGTAAGCGTCTATTTTTATTTTGTTTTCTTTTATTTCACCATTTTCTACATTGTTCTCTTTCCTCTTCGTCCCATAAAAGGGATTGTACAATGTCCATTTCTGCATCATTCTCTACACACTGCCGTTTATATGCTGTTGGTTGGGAAAACACTCAGTAAATGAACGCTTCGATAGACATCTCTTTCTTTAGTAATGCCCGACTCTCGTCGCATCTTCATGCACCCATTTTCAGCCTTGACATCTGTCGCTCACAGCCTACATCTCTTAAATGCTTGATCATTGATTACGAATCTAGACAATAAACGCTGGCAATCTCAATAATACAATTGAAACTAACTTCTCATTCCTTTGCAACAGTGGCTTGTATCAGCAGATAATAACGAAATTGCGATTAATTTATTTATACAACAAAGCTTAGCAAGAAATATCGCTAATATTTTCAACAGAAATGAACTTCTCAATCGAACTGCTGTTTTCACACGGCAAAGAAATGTCGAATTTATGAAAATAATACTACTAAAAGTCATTCATAATTGAGTAATTATCATTGAAAATGACAGCATTTATTTTTGCCGAATCACACAGGATTTTAGCAGTAGACTGAATGGAAAAAAATCACAGATTGAAAAAGCACGCCAAACTTTAGATTGAAATGAGCGCCAGTACATGAAAATCGAACAGTTTTTAGGCAAAATGTCACGTGTTGCGTTCTCTAATCATTAACAAAATTTAGTAAACTCAATTTCAGTATAGCTGAAGAATGCCAAACACACATGCACACAACATACACGGTGTTGTACACACTAACACTTGGAGAAGAGTCAAAATACCGACAAAAAAGCCTTGCGATGTTCGACGTCTATCACTTTAAAAAACTGTAACGGTAATTAATACAAGAGCACGACAAACCCTTCCGTGATCGGACTGTTTATCCATTACAAATGAGAAATATTGTCTTTTTAAACAAGACAAAAATCATTTAAATAGGATCGCGAAATTTATAATGCTGAAAATAAAAATTGTTTATTTATTTATTGATTTACTTATTTATTTATCTTGTCTCTCGTATTGTGTGAATTTGGAAAAAAAACATTTCGACGCTGTGAAAATTATCGAAAACATCTCCAAATTTGAACATGTTTACTTTATCTCCGTGTAGAAATGTTCGCTTTCATAGATATTTTCCGTTGTTTGTGATGAGAAATGAATATTCGATCCGAAATAAAAGTCGTGTGTTTGAGTGCTTGCTAAATAAAAGGCCGTTTACGTTTGTCAGCAGTCGCTTACGGCCATATCACGTTGAATACACCGGTTCTCGTCCGATCACCGAAGTTAAGCAACATCGAGCCTGTTCAGTACTTAGATGGGTGACCGCTTGGGAATACCAGGTGCTGTAAGCGCCCATTTTTATTTTATTTTGTTTTCTTTTATTTCACCATTTTCTACATTGTTCTCTTTCCTCTTCGTCTCATAAAAGGGATTGTACAATGTCCATTTCTGCATCATTCTCTACTCACTGCCATTTATATGCTGTTGGTTGGGAAAACACTCAGTAAATGAACGCTTCGATAGACATCTCTTTCTTTAGTAATGCCCTACTCTCGTTACATCTTCATACACCCATTTTCAGCCTTGACATCTGTCGCTCACAGCCTACATCTCTTAAATGCTTGATCATTGATTACGAATCTAGACAATAAACGCTGGCAATCTCAATAATACAATTGAAAATAACTTCTCATTCCTTTGCAACAGTGGCTTGTATCAGCAGATAATAACGAAATTGCGATTAATTTATTTATACAACAAAGCTTAGCAAGAAATATCGCTAATATTTTCAACAGAAATGAACTTCTCAATCGAACTGCTGTTTTCACACGGAGAAGAAATGTCGAATTTATGAAAATACTACTACTAAAAGTCATTCATAATTGAGTAATTGCCATTGAAAATGACAGCATTTATTTTTGCCGAATCACACAGGATTTTTAGCAGTAGACTGAATGGAAAAAAATCACAGATTGAAAAAGCACGCCAAACTTTAGATTAAAATGAGCTCCAGCACATGAAAATCGAACAGTTTTTAGGCAAAATGTCACGTGTTGCGTTCTCTAATCATTAACAAAATTTAGTAAACTCAATTTCAGTATAGCTGAAGAATGCCAAACACACATGCACACAACATACACGGTGTTGTGCACACTAACACTTGGAGAAGAGTCAAAATACCGACAAAAAAGCCTTGCGATGTTCGACGTCTATCACTTTAAAAAACTGTAACGGTAATTAATACAAGAGCACGACAAACCCTTCCGTGATCGGACTGTTTATCCATTACAAATGAGAAATATTGTCTTTTTAAACAAGACAAAAATCATTTAAATAGGATCGCGAAATTTATAATGCTGAAAATAAAAATTGTTTATTTATTTATTGATTTATTTATTTATTTATCTTGTCTCTCGTATTGTGTGAATTTGGAAAAAAAACATTTCGACGCTGTGAAAATTATCGAAAACATCTACAAATGAGAAAATGTTTACTTTCTCTCCGTGTAGAAATGTTCGCTTTCATAGATATTTTCCGTTGTTTGTGATGAGAAATGAATATTCGATCCGAAATAAAAGTCGTGTGTTTGAGTGCTTTCTAAATAAAAGGCCGTTTACGTTTACCAGCAATCGCTTGCGGCCATATCACGTTGAATACACCGGTTCTCGTCCGATCACCAAAGTTAAGCAACATCGAGCCTGGTCAGTACTTAGATGGGTGACCGCTTGGGAATACCAGGTGCTGTAAGCGTCTATTTTTATTTTGTTTTCTTTTATTTCACCATTTTCTACATTGTTCTCTTTCCTCTTCGTCTCATAAAAGGGATTGTACAATGTCCATTTCTGCATCATTCTCTACTCACTGCCATTTATATGCTGTTGGTTGGGAAAACACTCAGTAAATGAACGCTTCGATAGACATCTCTTTCTTTAGTAATGCCCTACTCTCGTTACATCTTCATACACCCATTTTCAGCCTTGACATCTGTCGCTCACAGCCTACATCTCTTAAATGCTTGATCATTGATTACGAATCTAGACAATAAACGCTGGCAATCTCAATAATACAATTGAAAATAACTTCTCATTCCTTTGCAACAGTGGCTTGTATCAGCAGATAATAACGAAATTGCGATTAATTTATTTATACAACAAAGCTTAGCAAGAAATATCGCTAATATTTTCAACAGAAATGAACTTCTCAATCGAACTGCTGTTTTCACACGGAGAAGAAATGTCGAATTTATGAAAATACTACTACTAAAAGTCATTCATAATTGAGTAATTGCCATTGAAAATGACAGCATTTATTTTTGCCGAATCACACAGGATTTTTAGCAGTAGACTGAATGGAAAAAAATCACAGATTGAAAAAGCACGCCAAACTTTAGATTAAAATGAGCTCCAGTACATGAAAATCGAACAGTTTTTAGGCAAAATGTCACGTGTTGCGTTCTCTAATCATTAACAAAATTTAGTAAACTCAATTTCAGTATAGCTGAAGAATGCCAAACACACATGCACACAACATACACGGTGTTGTGCACACTAACACTTGGAGAAGAGTCAAAATACCGACAAAAAAGCCTTGCGATGTTCGACGTCTATCACTTTAAAAAACTGTAACGGTAATTAATACAAGAGCACGACAAACCCTTCCGTGATCGGACTGTTTATCCATTACAAATGAGAAATATTGTCTTTTTAAACAAGACAAAAATCATTTAAATAGGATCGCGAAATTTATAATGCTGAAAATAAAAATTGTTTATTTATTTATTGATTTATTTATTTATTTATCTTGTCTCTCGTATTGTGTGAATTTGGAAAAAAAACATTTCGACGCTGTGAAAATTATCGAAAACATCTACAAATGAGAAAATGTTTACTTTATCTCCGTGTAGAAATGTTCGCTTTCATAGATATTTTCCGTTGTTTGTGATGAGAAATGAATATTCGATCCGAAATAAAAGTCGTGTGTTTGAGTGCTTGCTAAATAAAAGGCCGTTTACGTTTATCAGCAGTCGCTTACGGCCATATCACGTTGAATACACCGGTTCTCGTCCGATCACCGAAGTTAAGCAACATCGAGCCTGGTCAGTACTTAGATGGGTGACCGCTTGGGAATACCAGGTGCTGTAAGCGTCTATTTTTATTTTGTTTTCTTTTATTTCACCATTTTCTACATTGTTCTCTTTCCTCTTCGTCCCATAAAAGGGATTGTACAATGTCCATTTCTGCATCATTCTCTACTCACTGCCATTTATATGCTGTTAGTTGGGAAAACACTCAGTAAATGAACGCTTCGATAGACATCTCTTTCTTTAGTAATGCCCGACTCTCGTCGCATCTTCATACACCCATTTTCAGCCTTGACATCTGTCGCTCACAGCCTACATCTCTTAAATGCTTGATCATTGATTACGAATCTAGACAATAAACGCTGGCAATCTCAATAATACAATTGAAACTAACTTCTCATTCCTTTGCAACAGTGGCTTGTATCAGCAGATAATAACGAAATTGCGATTAATTTATTTATACAACAAAGCTTAGCAAGAAATATCGCTAATATTTTCAACAGAAATGAACTTCTCAATCGAACTGCTGTTTTCACACGGAGAAGAAATGTCGAATTTATGAAAATAATACTACTCATTCATATGAGTAGTATTACTAGTATTACTAGTCATTCATAATTGTGTAATTGCCATTGAAAATGACAGCATTTATTTTTGCCGAATCACACAGGATTTTAGCAGTAGACTGAATGGAAAAAAATCACAGATTGAAAAAGCACGCCAAACTTTAGATTGAAATGAGCGCCAGTACATGAAAATCGAACAGTTTTTAGGCAAAATGTCACGTGTTGCGTTCTCTAATCATTAACAAAATTTTGTAAACTCAATTTCAGTATAGCTGAAGAATGCCAAACACACATGCCCACAACATACACGGTGTTGTACACACTAACACTTGGAGAAGAGTCAAAATACCGACAAAAAAGCCTTGCGATGTTCGACGTCTATCACTTTAAAAAAACTGTAACGGTAATTAATACAAGAGCACGACAAACCCTTCCGTGATCGGACTGTTTATCCATTACAAATGAGAAATATTGTCTTTTTAAACAAGACAAAAATCATTTAAATAGGATCGCGAAATTTATAATGCTGAAAATAAAAATTGTTTATTTATTTATTGATTTATTTATTTATTTATCTTGTCTCTCGTATTGTGTGAATTTGGAAAAAAAACATTTCGACGCTGTGAAAATTATCGAAAACATCTACAAATGAGAAAATGTTTACTTTATCTCCGTGTAGAAATGTTCGCTTTCATAGATATTTTCCGTTGTTTGTGATGAGAAATGAATATTCGATCCGAAATAAAAGTCGTGTGTTTGAGTGCTTGCTAAATAAAAGGCCGTTTACGTTTATCAGCAGTCGCTTACGGCCATATCACGTTGAATACACCGGTTCTCGTCCGATCACCGAAGTTAAGCAACATCGAGCCTGGTCAGTACTTAGATGGGTGACCGCTTGGGAATACCAGGTACTGTAAGCGTCTATTTTTATTTTGTTTTCTTTTATTTCACCATTTTCTACATTGTTCTCTTTCCTCTTCGTCCCATAAAAGGGATTGTACAATGTCCATTTCTGCATCATTCTCTACTCACTGCCATTTATATGCTGTTGGTTGGGAAAACACTCAGTAAATGAACGCTTCGATAGACATCTCTTTCTTTAGTAATGCCCGACTCTCGTCGCATCTTCATACACCCATTTTCAGCCTTGACATCTGTCGCTCACAGCCTACATCTCTTAAATGCTTGCTCATTGATTACGAATCTAGACAATAAACGCTGGCAATCTCAATAATACAATTGAAAATAACTTCTCATTCCTTTGCAACAGTGGCTTGTATCAGCAGATAATAACGAAATTGCGATTAATTTATTTATACAACAAAGCTTAGCAAGAAATATCGCTAATATTTTCAACAGAAATGAACTTCTCAATCGAACTGCTGTTTTCACACGGAGAAGAAATGTCGAATTTATGAAAATAATACTACTAAAAGTCATTCATAATTGAGTAATTGCCATTGAAAATGACAGCATTTATTTTTGCCAAATCACACAGGATTTTTAGCAGTAGCCTGAATGGAAAAAAATCACAGATTGAAAAAGCACGCCAAACTTTAGATTGAAATGAGCGCCAGTACATGAAAATCGAACAGTTTTTAGGCAAAATGTCACGTGTTGCGTTCTCTAATCATTAACAAAATTTAGTAAACTCAATTTCAGTATAGCTGAAGAATGCCAAACACACATGCACACAACATACACGGTGTTGTACACACTAACACTTGGAGAAGAGTCAAAATACCGACAAAAATGCCTTGCGATGTTCGACGTCTATCACTTTAAAAAACTGTAACGGTAATTAATACGAGAGCACGACAAACCCTTCCGTGATCGGACTGTTTATCCATTACAAATGAGAAATATTGTCTTTTTAAACAAGACAAAAATCATTTAAATAGGATCGTGAAATTTATAATGCTGAAAATAAAAATTGTTTATTTATTTATTGATTTATTTATTTATTTATCTTGTCTCTCGTATTGTGTGAATTTGGAAAAAAAAACATTTCGACGCTGTGAAAATTATCGAAAACATCTACAAATGAGAAAATGTTTACTTTATCTCCGTGTAGAAATGTTCGCTTTCATAGATATTTTCCGTTGTTTGTGATGAGAAATGAATATTCGATCCGAAATAAAAGTCGTGTGTTTGAGTGCTTGCTAAATAAAAGGCCGTTTACGTTTATCAGCAGTCGCTTACGGCCATATCACGTTGAATACACCGGTTCTCGTCCGATCACCGAAGTTAAGCAACATCGAGCCTGGTCAGTACTTAGATGGGTGACCGCTTGGGAATACCAGGTGCTGTAAGCGTCTAGTTTTATTTTGTTTTCTTTTATTTCACCATTTTCTACATTGTTCTCTTTCCTCTTCGTCGCATGAAAGGGATTGTACAATGTCCATTTCTGCATCATTCTCTACTCACTGCCAATTATATGCTGTTGGTTGGGAAAACACTCAGTAAATGAACGCTTCGATAGACATCTCTTTCTTTAGTAATGCCCGACTCTCGTTACATCTTCATACACCCATTTTCAGCCTTGACATCTGTCGCTCACAGCCTACATCTCTTAAATGCTTGATCATTGATTACGAATCTAGACAATAAACGCTGGCAATCTCAATAATACAATTGAAAATAACTTCTCATTCCTTTGCAACAGTGGCTTGTATCAGCAGATAATAACGAAATTGCGATTAATTTATTTATACAACAAAGCTTAGCAAGAAATATCGCTAATATTTTCAACAGAAATGAACTTCTCAATCGAACTGCTGTTTTCACACGGAGAAGAAATGTCGAATTTATGAAAATAATACTACTAAAAGTCATTCATAATTGAGTAATTGCCATTGAAAATGACAGCATTTATTTTTGCCGAATCACACAGGATTTTTAGCAGTAGACTGAATGGAAAAAAATCACAGATTGAAAAAGCACGCCAAACTTTAGATTAAAATGAGCGCCAGTACATGAAAATCGAACAGTTTTTAGGCAAAATGTCACGTGTTGCGTTCTCTAATCATTAACAAAATTTAGTAAACTCAATTTCAGTATAGCTGAAGAATGCCAAACACACATGCACACAACATACACGGTGTTGTACACACTAACACTTGGAGAAGAGTCAAAATACCGACAAAAAAGCCTTGCGATGTTCGACGTCTATCACTTTAAAAAACTGTAACGGTAATTAATACAAGAGCACGACAAACCCTTCCGTGATCGGACTGTTTATCCATTACAAATGAGAAATATTGTCTTTTTAAACAAGACAAAAATCATTTAAATAGGATCGCGAAATTTATAATGCTGAAAATAAAAATTGTTTATTTATTTATTGATTTATTTATTTATTTATCTTGTCTCTCGTATTGTGTGAATTTGGAAAAAAAACATTTCGACGCTGTGAAAATTATCGAAAACATCTACAAATGAGAAAATGTTTACTTTATCTCCGTGTAGAAATGTTCGCTTTCATAGATATTTTCCGTTGTTTGTGATGAGAAATGAATATTCGATCCGAAATAAAAGTCGTGTGTTTGAGTGCTTGCTAAATAAAAGGCCGTTTACGTTCATCAGCAGTCGCTTACGGCCATATCACGTTGAATACACCGGTTCTCGTCCGATCACCGAAGTTGAGCAACATCGAGCCTGGTCAGTACTTAGATGGGTGACCGCTTGGGAATACCAGGTGCTGTAAGCGTCTATTTTTATTTTGTTTTCTTTTATTTCACCATTTTCTACATTGTTCTCTTTCCTCTTCGTCCCATAAAAGGGATTGTACAATGTCCATTTCTGCATCATTCTCTACTCACTGCCATTTATATGCTGTTGGTTGGGAAAACACTCAGTAAATGAACGCTTCGATAGACATCTCTTTCTTTAGTAATGCCCGACTCTCGTTACATCTTCATACACCCATTTTCAGCCTTGACATCTGTCGCTCACAGCCTATATCTCTTAAATGCTTGATCATTGATTACGAATCTAGACAATAAACGCTGGCAATCTCAATAATACAATTGAAAATAACTTCTCATTCCTTTGCAACAGTGGCTTGTATCAGCAGATAATAACGAAATTGCGATTAATTTATTTATACAACAAAGCTTAGCAAGAAATATCGCTAATATTTTCAACAGAAATGAACTTCTCAATCGAACTGCTGTTTTCACACGGAGAAGAAATGTCGAATTTATGAAAATAATACTACTAAAAGTCATTCATAATTGAGTAATTGCCATTGAAAATGACAGCATTTATTTTTGCCGAATCACACAGGATTTTAGCAGTAGACTGAATGGAAAAAAATCACAGATTGAAAAAGCACGCCAAACTTTATATTGAAATGAGCGCCAGTACATGAAAATCGAACAGTTTTTAGGCAAAATGTCACGTGTTGCGTTCTCTAATCATTAACAAAATTTAGTAAACTCAATTTCAGTATAGCTGAAGAATGCCAAACACACATGCTCACAACATACACGGTGTTGTACACACTAACACTTGGAGAAGAGTCAAAGTACCGACAAAAAAGCCTTGCGATGTTCGACGTCTATCACTTTAAAAAACTGTAACGGTAATTAATACAAGAGCACGACAAACCCTTCCGTGATCGGACTGTTTATCCATTACAAATGAGAAATATTGTCTTTTTAAACAAGACAAAAATCATTTAAATAGGATCGCGAAATTTATAATGCTGAAAATAAAAATTGTTTATTTATTTATTGATTTATTTATTTATTTATCTTGTCTCTCGTATTGTGTGAATTTGGAAAAAAACATTTCGACGCTGTGAAAATTATCGAAAACATCTACAAATGAGAAAATGTTTACTTTATCTCCGTGTAGAAATGTTCGCTTTCATAGATATTTTCCGTTGTTTGTGATGAGAAATGAATATTCGATCCGAAATAAAAGTCGTGTGTTTGAGTGCTTGCTAAATAAAAGGCCGTTTACGTTTATCAGCAGTCGCTTACGGCCATATCACGTTGAATACACCGGTTCTCGTCCGATCACCGAAGTTAAGCAACATCGAGCCTGGTCAGTACTTAGATGGGTGACCGCTTGGGAATACCAGGTGCTGTAAGCGTCTATTTTTATTTTGTTTTCTTTTATTTCACCATTTTCTACATTGTTCTCTTTCCTCTTCGTCCCATAAAAGGGATTGTACAATGTCCATTTCTGCATCATTCTCTACTCACTGCCATTTATATGCTGTGAGAAATATTCACACATAACTCAGTGCTTAGGCAGAGGAAGGAAACGGTCAGACAAACAAGACATACCTGATAAAGTAAAACAATTTATTGTCTTGCAAAAACTGATTTTGCGGCTACTTCGTAGCCTGGTATAGTCCTTCTCGCTGCGTAGCTTGTTAGTTCCTTCGTCTGAGAAGGTATGGGAAACCACGTGGAACGGCGGTCCGCGACGTACAGGAAATTCTGGGGTCAGCTTCTTCTGCAGTTCCATTCGGTCGAAAGTCGATAGTTCTTAGAGAATTTTTCTCTCAGATGGATAGGCATTGCCCAAAGGGTTTCCTTATAAGAAAGGAAGGATGTCGAGATATTTTCTCTGATAAGGTTGAGGCTGTTAGCCCAATGGGTCTCCAATACTATGGAGAGATGGTCTCGATATAGCGAGACATGAGGGTGCCAATTGTTGGCCCCGCTGGTTGAATCTCGGCACGTTGATCTCCGAAGCTGTCCGTGCCAAACGAGCAAGCAAGTCGGTGCAAAAAAAAAAGGCTAAAAAAAGGCGCGAGCCTCTTCCTGGCGTAAAGGCCCGCCTCAAGTCCAAGACGAGGTTCGGGTCTTCCGCCAATCAGGAGACCTGTTATATCTGTAAATTTCCAACACACTGCCAAAGGAGCAACGAAAAAGTAATGGTTATCCATTACTTTTTTTTTTTTTTTAGAATAGGATAATCGTATTAATTATCAGTTACTCGAAAGTAATTATTTTATTTATTTTCTTATCAAGGGGAATTGAACGTGCTTCTGTCTGCCACTATAATAAATTTATAACTAAAGAACCTGATTCTACCTAGATCATTAATATTGATAAACAGACTGCAGTCCCTACGAGACTAGTAAGATGTTTTTTCCGAACAATTTGGACAAATCCACTCTCCCAAAGTATCCTGCTGGACCACTCCTACACAGTCAAAGTGGTACCAATTGTCGCAGGCATCACAACACACCATGGGGGAAGATCCATCGTTTGCAACGGAACAAGAAGGACAGAAGAAAGGACCGCCCTCTTCCTGAAATGTTGCTGGGCACGACGCAGAAACTCCCTTTAATTCCAGGGGAAATAAATGTTTTAAGGAATGAACCTGTTCGCATCCGTCCCTCAACACACAGGCCGAGCGAACTTTACCATCATTCCCGGAAATGAGTCTAAGCACCTTACCTAGACTCCAAAAGGGTCTAGTCTTATTAGGAGATTTGATTAACACAATTTCTCCAACTGACACCTTTAGAGGGCAATCTCCCTTTAAATTCGTATCCCTCTCTCTCAGGGACAACAGATAATCATTGTGCCACATCTCCCTAAATTTTTCGACACATTTGTGTCTTAACTCCAAGGACTGCACCAGTTTTATTCTACTAGGGGGATCGGGGCACAAATCTTCCGATCCATAGTTACTAATCAACAAACGTGGATTGTAGCCGGTTTGCAGAAAGTGATTGGGGGTTAAAATGTCTAGGCCCCCTTCTGAAGCGGTAATATAAGTCAGCGGTCGATCATTGATCGCTTTCTGCACGTCAGAAATTATCGTTAGAAATTCAAAGTACTGAATTTTCCTCCTACCTATTAATTTTTTCAAGCATTGCTTCATGGTTTTGATCATTCTCTCCCATGCGCCCCCATGCCAGGCGGAATAAAGGGGAATGGTGAGATGACTAATGGAAGCGGATCTAAAATGTTCCCTGAATTCGTCGGAAACGAAAATTTCAGACAACATAATGCCGGATGCTAGAAAGGTTTTAGCATTGTCCGAATAGACATGAGAGGGTACGCCAAAAAGATTGGTAAATCTGACGAAGGCTAACAGGAAGGATCTGGAGCTCATGTCAGGCAAAAGCTCCAGATGCACTGCGCGAAGACTCATGCAGGTAAATAGCAGGATGTACATCTTTATTTCATCATCCTTGTACTTTACCAAGAAATGGCCGGTAAAATCGATACCCACTTGTTGAAAGGGGTGAACAAAATTTGCCCGGTGGGTGGGCAGTTGAGAACCCGAGGGAGCTTTATACGGTAAAGAATTAATCTTCTTACAAGTAATGCAGCTACGAAGTGTTTTCTTTACCGATTGTCTTCCCTGGGGAATCCAAAACCCGGATAATCTTAACTTGGAAAGGGTTGAATTGGTTCCCATGTGGCAACAATTCAAATGAGCCTCTTTAATAACCAATTCAGTTAAGGGGTGATGTTTACCCAGAAGTATAGGGAATTTGACTCCGAAGGGGTGTACACTGGAATTCTGGATGCGTCCTTTAGTCCGCAACAGACCATCCCTATCGATAAACAACCCAAGGGCAGTTATTCTAGGAGGTGCATCTTTATCAGAAGGTTGAGTCAAATATTCCAACTCAAGGGGAAATACCTCCCTTTGCATATCAGAAAAAAGCAACAATTTGGCTCTAAGGTAGGTATCAGTGTGTCGATGCATCAATTTATCACCGAACCTTAAAACCTTTTCAAGAACGTTGATCGCTCTAGACAATGTTGAAAATCCAGAAATATTTATAGGAAGACTGGTTTCGCCTGCGCGAGAATCCTCGGTTAACATACAGGATACAATCTTCCGGTTGGTGTCATTAAGGCAAGGTAATGGAGATACTGGCCAGTCGATGGTATGTTGTTGTAGCCAATCGGGTCCGTATACCCAAAAATCGAACAATTGTTCAAACTTGGAGGCAGAAAGGCCTCTAGTCAACAAATCCGCAGGATTTTCCGACGAAGGGACATACTTGAACAGGGGGGAGACGCCAAATCTGAGGTTAACGTCCTCCAACATTTTTTTTATGTCCAGGACACGATTCTCCACAAAAATATTTCTTTTAGACCCCTTCCCATTTAAAACCCAAGATAAGGCTACTTGCGCATCTGACGCAAAGAAAATAGAAAGGACGTTGATAGGCTTTAAGGCTTCAATAATCTTGGGAACAACTTTGAGAGCGAGATAGATCGCCATTAGTTCCAAAGTAGGTAGGGTTTTCTGCTTAATGGGAGCCACCTTAGCTTTAGCGAACAACAAGGAACATCGATTTCCTTGTTTAGCATATAAAGAAAACCCGTATGCGAGCTTAGATGCGTCGCAGAAACAAATAAATTCCACCGGGGAGCTCTCCTGCAACACACGTCTGGGGAACTCAAATCCACTTAATTTATTAAGTTCCTTAGCAAGAGTTTGCCAAGGGATAGTAAATTTCTCAGGGATCTGTTGATCCCAGGACAAGTTGTTCTTCCATAGTTGGCTAACGAACGTCTTGCCCTGAATAGTAACAGGGAGAAGTAAGGAAAGCGGATCATAGATGCTGGAAGTCTGAGACAGAATCCCACGTTTAGTGTCTACCTCAAAGTTAATCTTAGTGGGCGCAAGTCTGATCGTATCTTGTCGAGGGGAATAATGATACCCCAGTACCTTTTCATAGGAGGGAAGGGGGGAGGTAATCGATCCATCCTCTGACATTTTATTTTGTAAATCCGCACAGTTGGAGTTACAGGATTGAAGATCGAATCCGGCGTCCTTCAACCTGTTACGAACAGTACTATACACAGAAAGGAGAGATTTGGAATCGCAACTAGTGGTGACCAAATTGTCAACATAAAAATTGTTGGAGATTACTGCAGAGGATATATCAAAATCATATCTCTCCACGTGAAATTTAAGGATGCAACCCAGAATAAAGGGACTTGCATTAAAGCCAAAAATGATGGAGTTGTACCTGTAGGTATACAGTTTGTCATTTACCTTGAGAAAAAAACAAAACCTATTTTTGTCCTGAACAGTTCTCAGGCGAATTTGGAGGAAGGCCTTACGAAGGTCTCCTAAAAGAACATAGTCGTTCTTTCTAAAAATCAACAACAAGTCCAGTAGCTGTGCTGTTAAGTTAACTCCAGCGTATGCTGCATCGTTAATTGAAACACCCCCCCGCCGTTTCAACGAACAATTAAAGACGGGGCGGATTTTCGTAGTGACCCCAAGACCCTCTTTAATAACGGGCCGGTGAGGAATCCAACAATAGTTCTTAAAGTCCCCAGGAGGAACAGAAAACGGTTCGACAATACCGCAATCCTCGTATTCTCTAAAAACTCGCAAATACTCGTCATAGAGTCCCTTCTTCTCCAAGGAATCTGCCACCCTATGCATTATTTTTAGGGAAGGCACATAATTAGAGTCCACCCGAGACAATTTATCTCGGTCCCAGGGCAGATCCACATAATATCTACCATTTTTCAAAACTATGGATTTCTTGAAGTCGTCAATTTTTTCTTCATCATAGGAAGATAAAGTTTCGCTCTCGTCGATTCCAATAGACTCGAGAGAGAGAAAATGTTCAATTCCGCGTTCAACAGAGGAATCCTCGAAAAATGGACCAAGTGGATCCGAATACGAATATACCGGACTTAAGGCACTGTCGATTAAGAACGACGAACATTTCGGCAAGGATTCAATAATTCGATTAAAGGGAGGGCACTCTTGCTTATCCTCCTTATAAATTACCGGCTTCAAAAAATGGTGCCCATAGCCGAAGGGAATGATTTCGTCAGAAATTCTCCATGCAGTCCCATTCAGACATTCAACCAAATGCGAATCCTTCAACTGCTGGATTAAATCCAAACCGACAAGGCCTTGTAGATCTCTACCGTTCAAATCCTCATAGCCATTACCGAGACGAAATCCTGCCTCCTTTATATTAGAGGTAATCTCATCAAATCTCGGCACTTGAAACTTGAGGTTAAGGTTGTCCGCAAATAAGGCAGAGAAGGGAAAAGGTTTTTGAGACCCCAATCTAATGGAGACATTAAGTTCAAGAAGGTCCACCGGCCTGGTTCCTATGAGGGTGTTAACCGGCATTATCACGGGTTTCGGTACTAATTTTTCCCGAGGACACAATTTTTTTAAAATAGCCCGAGAGAAAAACGATTTTTGACTTCCAGAGTCCAAGATACAGTGGAATGAGACGGGACGCCCTTCACCTTTCATGGACACTTTAATAACTGGAAATATACAATTTTCCAGGTCTGACAGTGTAGTCTTTCCCACAAAGGACTCTAAGGCCTTAGGGCACATAACCGTGTAATGGTTTTTCAGTCCACAAGTGTGGCAGGGATAGGGAAACCCTCGGTTTCCCTTACATTCTTGGTCAGAGTGACCACCCAGGCATCTGGAACAGATTCGTAGGTCCTTAGCTCGACGAACCTTTGATTCGTGGTTAGGATATTTTGGGCAGTCCTTAACGGCATGGTCTGCTGAATCACACAATTTGCAAACCCTTCTGCCTTCCCTAACGCTAGTCCGGGTATTTGTGGGATCCGTACCCTTTTTGGGATTGGAATTTTTATGGCTCGACAAATTGGGTCGAGTCTCAGATGAAGAGGAAGCAGAAAATGGCGGCTTGAGCGGGCCACTTTCCCGCCTTTTATCAACTAAAGGCGCCGCTTGCAAAAATTCAATAATGTCGAAAAGGTTGGACATAATTGCTAAAAGGGAAGGATAACGCTCCTTCGTTCGCGACATTAATTCCCTTCGAACGCTAACTGGGAATTTTCGGAACAGAATATGGGCCACCATTGACCCAGAGGTGGAATTTTCCGAAAAAAAATCTGTTCCAAAGGACTTGTCCAACTCAGATAAGTCAAGCTTTACTTGTTCTACACAAGTTTTAAGCTCATCCAATTTGGTTATTTGCACCGGTAGAGGAATTATTTCCTCAAAAATACGGTCCTTAATAAGGGAAGGATTCAGGAATTTTTGCTTTAAGCTATCCAATGCAAATGTGTAGTTCTCGGGGGAAACATCCAAATTAGAAATTAAGTCAAAGGCTTTCCCCTTCAACTTCGACTTGAGAATCAACATCTTGTCAGCATTTCCCAAGTTGGCTGTGCAGAATTCGAACCTTCTGAGAAATGTCCGAAATTCGAATTTATCGGCCGAAGGAGACCCGCAGAAGTTAGGGCACTCCAATTCCAATTTTAAATGTTGAAGAGAGGCAGGTTTTATATTTTTGCCGCTCTCTCGACTAGATTTTAGCTCAAATAATGTTTCCCTAATAGAGGAAGAAAAATTTTCGGAGTCATTACAAAATGACAACCGTTCCTCTTCGGGAGACTTTAAAACGATTTGGTCAAACAAATTATCCAAATCCCTCAGCCAACTCAGGATATCCTTCTCTCTTGCCTCAATGGTCGATAGAGAGGAATTACTATCCTTGAGCCAGCTTACCGTACATTGGATACGAAATTTCTTTGCTTCGATCTTATTAGTCAATTCCTTTAAGGCCGCCATTATGTCGCCCGAAAGGATACTAGGATAAGATACGACGCGAAGAGAGAAAAAACAGGTATTGTTACTGCTCAGTCAGTCAAAGGGAGGTAACTTTCCCCTTCCCCCACCAATTGGCAAACGAAAACTAATAATTAGGGGGAGAAAAGAAATTTTTTTTTGTAGCAGACAGGAAGCAATTCAATATATATATAGCTGAAGAATAGCTAAAAAAAATCACACAAATAACTGTTCTGGAAGGGAATTATTAATTTGCAATCAGTTATTTAAACGTTAAACCAAATTTAACAACAGATTTTATGCAATAAGGTTGTAGAATGTAGCAAATTGTAGCTAAAATATCACATTTTTTTCAATAAAGCTATAACTCAGCTTATTCCTTGCAATTAAAGCTATTTAAACGTTAAATTACATTCAGCAAGTTTTTTGCAATAAAAGCTATGACTTAGCTTAAAAAATCGCTCAGTTTTTGCAATAAAAGCTATGTGAGAAATATTCACACATAACTCAGTGCTTAGGCAGAGGAAGGAAACGGTCAGACAAACAAGACATACCTGATAAAGTAAAACAATTTATTGTCTTGCAAAAACTGATTTTGCGGCTACTTCGTAGCCTGGTATAGTCCTTCTCGCTGCGTAGCTTGTTAGTTCCTTCGTCTGAGAAGGTATGGGAAACCACGTGGAACGGCGGTCCGCGACGTACAGGAAATTCTGGGGTCAGCTTCTTCTGCAGTTCCATTCGGTCGAAAGTCGATAGTTCTTAGAGAATTTTTCTCTCAGATGGATAGGCATTGCCCAAAGGGTTTCCTTATAAGAAAGGAAGGATGTCGAGATATTTTCTCTGATAAGGTTGAGGCTGTTAGCCCAATGGGTCTCCAATACTATGGAGAGATGGTCTCGATATAGCGAGACATGAGGGTGCCAATTGTTGGCCCCGCTGGTTGAATCTCGGCACGTTGATCTCCGAAGCTGTCCGTGCCAAACGAGCAAGCAAGTCGGTGCAAAAAAAAAAGGCTAAAAAAAGGCGCGAGCCTCTTCCTGGCGTAAAGGCCCGCCTCAAGTCCAAGACGAGGTTCGGGTCTTCCGCCAATCAGGAGACCTGTTATATCTGTAAATTTCCAACAATGCTGTTGGTTGGGAAAACACTCAGTAAATGAACGCTTCGATAGACATCACTTTCTGTAGTAATGCCCGACTCTCGTCGCATCTTCATACACCCATTTTCAGCCTTGACATCTGTCGCTCACAGCCTACATCTCTTAAATGCTTGATCATTGATTACGAATCTAGACAATAAACGCTGGCAATCTCAATAATACAATTGAAAATAACTTCTCATTCCTTTGCAACAGTTGCTTGTATCAGCAGATAATAACGAAATTGCGATTAATTTATTTATACAACAAAGCTTAGCAAGAAATATCGCTAATATTTTCAACAGAAATGAACTTCTCAATCGAACTGCTGTTTTCACACGGAGAAGAAATGTCGAATTTATGAAAATAATACTACTAAAAGTCATTCATAATTGAGTAATTGCCATTGAAAATGACAGCATTTATTTTTGCCGAATCACACCGGATTTTTAGCAGTAGACTGAATGGAAAAAAATCACAGATTGAAAAAGCACGCCAAACTTTAGATTAAAATGAGCTCCAGTACATGAAAATCGAACAGTTTTTAGGCAAAATGTCACGTGTTGCGTTCTCTAATCATTAACAAAATTTAGTAAACTCAATTTCAGTATAGCTGAAGAATGCCAAACACACATGCACACAACATACACGGTGTTGTACACACTAACACTTGGAGAAGAATCAAAATACCGACAAAAAAGCCTTGCGATGTTCGACGTCTATCACTTTAAAAAAACTGTAACGGTAATTAATACAAGAGCACGACAAACCCTTCCGTGATCGGACTGTTTATCCATTACAAATGAGAAATATTGTCTTTTTAAACAAGACAAAAATCATTTAAATAGGATCGCGAAATTTATAATGCTGAAAATAAAAATTGTTTATTTATTTATTGATTTATTTATTTATTTATCTTGTCTCTCGTATTGTGTGAATTTGGAAAAAAACATTTCGACGCTGTGAAAATTATCGAAAACATCTTCAAATGAGAAAATGTTTACTTTATCTCCGTGTAGAAATGTTCGCTTTCATAGATATTTTCCGTTGTTTGTGATGAGAAATGAATATTCGATCCGAAATAAAAGTCGTGTGTTTGAGTGCTTGCTAAATAAAAGGCCGTTTACGTTTATCGGCAGTCGCTTACGGCCATATCACGTTGAATACACCGGTTCTCGTCCGATCACCGAAGTGAAGCAACAGCGAGCCTGTTCAGTACTTAGATGGGTGACCGCTTGGGAATACCAGGTGCTGTAAGCGTCTATTTTTATTTTGTTTTCTTTTATTTCACCATTTTCTACATTGTTCTCTTTCCTCTTCGTCCCATAAAAGGGATTGTACAATGTCCATTTCTGCATCATTCTCTACTCACTGCCATTTATATGCTGTTGGTTGGGAAAACACTCAGTAAATGAACGCTTCGATAGACATCTCTTTCTTTAGTAATGCCCGACTCTCGTTACATCTTCATACACCCATTTTCAGCCTTGACATCTGTCGCTCACAGCCTATATCTCTTAAATGCTTGATCATTGATTACGAATCTAGACAATAAACGCTGGCAATCTCAATAATACAATTGAAAATAACTTCTCATTCCTTTGCAACAGTGGCTTGTATCAGCAGATAATAACGAAATTGCGATTAATTTATTTATACAACAAAGCTTAGCAAGAAATATCGCTAATATTTTCAACAGAAATGAACTTCTCAATCGAACTGCTGTTTTCACACGGAGAAGAAATGTCGAATTTATGAAAATAATACTACTAAAAGTCATTCATAATTCAGTAATTGCCATTGAAAATGACAGCATTTATTTTTGCCGAATCACACAGGATTTTAGCAGTAGACTGAATGGTAAAAAATCACAGATTGAAAAAGCACGCCAAACTTTAGATTGAAATGAGCGCCAGTACATGAAAATCGAACAGTTTTTAGGCAAAATGTCACGTGTTGCGTTCTCTAATCATTAACAAAATTTAGTAAACTCAATTTCAGTATAGCTGAAGAATGCCAAACACACATGCTCACAACATACACGGTGTTGTACACACTAACACTTGGAGAAGAGTCAAATTACCGACAAAAAAGCCTTGCGATGTTCGACGTCTATCACTTTAAAAAACTGTAACGGTAATTAATACAAGAGCACGACAAACCCTTCCGTGATCGGACTGTTTATCCATTACAAATGAGAAATATTGTCTTTTTAAACAAGACAAAAATCATTTAAATAGGATCGCGAAATTTATAATGCTGAAAATAAAAATTGTTTATTTATTTATTGATTTATTTATTTATTTATCTTGTCTCTCGTATTGTGTGAATTTGGAAAAAAACATTTCGACGCTGTGAAAATTATCGAAAACATCTACAAATGAGAAAATGTTTACTTTATCTCCGTGTAGAAATGTTCGCTTTCATAGATATTTTCCGTTGTTTGTGATGAGAAATGAATATTCGATCCGAAATAAAAGTCGTGTGTTTGAGTGCTTGCTAAATAAAAGGCCGTTTACGTTTATCAGCAGTCGCTTACGGCCATATCACGTTGAATACACCGGTTCTCGTCCGATCACCGAAGTTAAGCAACATCGAGCCTGGTCAGTACTTAGATGGGTGACCGCTTGGGAATACCAGGTGCTGTAAGCGTCTATTTTTATTTTGTTTTCTTTTATTTCACCATTTTCTACATTGTTCTCTTTCCTCTTCGTCCCATAAAAGGGATTGTACAATGTCCATTTCTGCATCATTCTCTACTCACTGCCATTTATATGCTGTTGGTTGGGAAAACACTCAGTAAATGAACGCTTCGATAGACATCTCTTTCTTTAGTAATGCCCGACTCTCGTCGCATCTTCATACACCAATTTCAGCCTTGACATCTATCGCTCACAGCCTACATCTCTTAAATGCTTGCTCATTGATTACGAATCTAGACAATAAACGCTGGCAATCTCAATAATACAATTGAAAATAACTTCTCATTCCTTTGCAACAGTGGCTTGTATCAGCAGATAATAACGAAATTGCGATTAATTTATTTATACAACAAAGCTTAGCAAGAAATATCGCTAATATTTTCAACAGAAATGAACTTCTCAATCGAACTGCTGTTTTCACACGGAGAAGAAATGTCGAATTTATGAAAATAATACTACTAAAAGTCATTCATAATTGAGTAATTGCCATTGAAAATGACAGCATTTATTTTTGCCGAATCACACCGGATTTTTAGCAGTAGACTGAATGGAAAAAAATCACAGATTGAAAAAGCACGCCAAACTTTAGATTAAAATGAGCGCCAGTACATGAAAATCGAACAGTTTTTAGGCAAAATGTCACGTGTTGCGTTCTCTAATCATTAACAAAATTTAGTAAACTCAATTTCAGTATAGCTGAAGAATGCCAAACACACATGCACACAACATACACGGTGTTGTACACACTAACACTTGGAGAAGAATCAAAATACCGACAAAAAAGCCTTGCGATGTTCGACGTCTATCACTTTAAAAAAACTGTAACGGTAATTAATACAAGAGCACGACAAACCCTTCCGTGATCGGACTGTTTATCCATTACAAATGAGAAATATTGTCTTTTGAAACAAGACAAAAATCATTTAAATAGGATCGCGAAATTTATAATGCTGAAAATAAAAATTGTTTATTTATTTATTGATTTATTTATTTATTTATCTTGTCTCTCGTATTGTGTGAATTTGGAAAAAAAACATTTCGACGCTGTGAAAATTATCGAAAACATCTACAAATGAGAAAATGTTTACTTTATCTCCGTGTAGAAATGTTCGCTTTCATAGATATTTTCCGTTGTTTGTGATGAGAAATGAATATTCGATCCGAAATAAAAGTCGTGTTTGAGTGCTTGCTAAATAAAAGGCCGTTTACGTTTATCAGCAGTC
>JBBBDQ010025093.1:0-45000 GCA_037127315.1 Ascarosepion bandense
ACTTTTATAGATATTTTAATAAAATTACACTCTGTGTTACCGCTAACGACAGCTTGAATTTTTCAGAAAGCCAAAATTAAGTTAGAAAATATATATTATCAACCCTCAAAGTAAGGAATCAGTTTATGTATTGAATATAATATAGAATCGATCACCCCACATTATATTATATCTATATATTTTGCCCCACCCCGTCCCACGCTAATCCAATAGAGACATTCTACATTGGTATCTATATCTATAAAAGTGACGAGGGTGGACGTTGTGTAAGTATTTGCTAAGTAAATTCATCAGATGTTTTTATTCTTATTATTCAAACAGCTATCTATATCTAAAAACCGACGAAAATAGACGTTGTGCAAGTATTTTTTATGTAAATTCATCATATGTTTTTTATTCATATTATTCCTTAAACCACCAGAGTTAAACCGGGCTAAACTGCTATCTATATCTATAAAAGTGATGAGGGTGGACGTTGTGTATATATTTGCTATGTAAATTCATCATATGCTTTTTATTCTTATTATTCCTTAAACTACCCGAGTTAAACCAGGCTAAACTGCTATTTATATCTATAAAAGTGACGAGGGTGGACGTTGTGTAAGTATTTGCTATGTAAATTCATCATATGTTTTTTATTCTTATTATTCCTTAAACTACCCGAGTGAAACCGGGCTAATCTATATCTATAAAAGTGACGATTGTAGACGTTGTGTAAATATATTCTATGTAAATTCATAATATGTTTTTATTCTTATTATTCCTTAAACTACCCGAGTTAAACCGGGCTAAACTGCTATCTATATCTATAAAAGTGACGAGGGTGGACGTTGTGTAAGTATTTGTTATGTAAATTCATCATATGCTTTTTATTCTTATTATTCCTTAAACTACCCGTGGGAAACCAAGCCTTACTGCTAATTATCAAATAAGAGCAGATACCTCCACAGATTCGTGACATGTAAGTTTTAACAAGTTTTTTAATAAAAAATCTTTTGAAAGCTTTTATTTTAATTTTAATTTCAAGTTCATAGATTAAGTTAAATATTTGTAATAAATAAAATATTTTGCTATATTTCAAAACTAATTTAAATTTAAGGAAACCTTTTTTGCTACAATATTTAATTTTGTACCATTTTTTAGCCTGCGTATATTGCAATGTAAAATTCTCTTTATCGAAAAAACTTCCAAAAATAATCTATTTTCTCCAGAAACATGATTTCAGGAATATTAGCTGATTTAAAGTTTATTACTTATTCTAAGTTTACAATATAGCCGTTATGCAAATTTTAACACTGCAGTGCCTGTTTATTTTAGGCGTTAACTTGCAGACATCGTGATAGCAGATCTAAACTTGTTCTACACCATTTTATCTTTAAAAAATAATTGAGAAAATGACGTAAGCATTTCATATGATATTTGTGTTCTCAGTAATATTAAATAATTTGAAAAATATTCTCCACTAGCAGTTTAGCCTGATTTCACTCAGGTAGTTTAAGGAATAATAAGAATAAAAAACATATGATGAATTTACATAGCAAATACTTACACAACGTCCAACCTCGTCACATTTATAAATATAGACAACAATGTAAAATGTCTCTATTAGATTAGGGTGAGAGGGTTAGGAGCAACATATATAGATATAGATAATTTAAAGTGTGGTGGTCGATTCTATATTATAATTAATATATAAATTTATAACTGACTTTGTGTGTTGATAATATATAATTTTCTACCACTAATTTTGGTTTTCTGAAAAGTTTCAAGGTGTCGTTAACGTTCTAAAATTTTGATCCATAACCGAACGCCACTCCCGTCTGGCTAAACCGCAAAAAGCAGAGGCTAAGTCGAATCTATCAAACAAACACTTACACAACGTCCTCTCTCCACACATTTATAGATATGGATTTGTAAAATATTATCCATAATTTAATGCTTTATTAAATTTTTGATGATTTAAAATTTACTGTTGACATTGATTTTATTTTTTGATAATGTGTATAATCGACCCTACACAAAAAATCTGCACGTATTATACATATATAAAAAGAAATATTTTAAAAATATTAGTTCTTGAAAACTTGTATTAAACTTTTCTATTTATGACTAGCTGTACAGCCCGGCGTTGCTCGGGTGTAATGAAAGCTTTAAAACTAATCGAAGGTTCTGGAACTCAGACTCTTTGGACGCTGGCACGAAAAACTAAAAAGCAATAGTTGTTTCCAGATAAAGCGAAACCGTAGACTGAAAGAAAAATGAATGGATGTAAGTCAAATTTTGATTTCCTGGTATCGATATCAAATAAATGCTTTTCGTCGTAAACTGAATTTTGAAGGCTAAATAAGTCTTCTGAGTAAATGGTGTTATGGCTGAGACTAAGAACTACAATTATACCTACTTAGAGCCAAACCCGAAGCAAAAACTAAAATAAAAGGGCTGAAAAACTGCAGACATACAGGCAGATAAACAGACACACACACAAACATCTTGCCTTTTATATATATATTATCGATTTTCTGCACTACTGTAAGAACTGCAACCTTGAAACTGCTGAAAGTCGTTTCTTATGTCTTTGTCTATGAGTGTATCAAATTTTATTAAAATCGGACCACTCCTTCTATAACATGATTTTTTCGATTATCGATTTTTCGATATTTATCGCGGGTATCTCGACACAAAACCTAGCTATGAACACTGGCAGACGCTTATAGTACAGCTGTGTAAATTTTCAAGAAAATCGGTTCAGCTGTTTCGGAGTCTATAGTTAACGGACACAGACACACACACACACATGCACGCACACATAGAAACAAAGTTCCATTTATAAGTAAGTTTAGATTAGATAATGTCGTGTATGATTGACTGGATACAAAAATCTGCACGTGTTATACATATATATATAAATATTTTAAAAATATTAATTCTTGATAACTTGTATTAAGCCTTTCTATTTTTGATTAGTAAATGTTTTCTCGCTGGATCTTTTCAACCTGTACAGCGAAGCAATTATGAAAGAAATTAGAGCCTTGCCAGGATTCGTCATTTGCAGCCATAATCTTTCCCGACAGTTACAATCTCCAGGTGTTTAAATGTAGGGTCAATAGACACCTCCTTTCACACTAACTCTCAACTATTCTCAGAACACTCTCATCTACCCAACCCTCATTCTCAGTATCCTTACCCGCCTATCACCCACCCTCTGACATTTCCTATATTTAATCATCCTTTCTCCACTCTACGTAGCCCCCTGCGCAGTAGTGGCAGTGACATGCCTTGCTCGAGGTGAAACGCTTATAAAAAAAAAAAGTATTTGACAGGGGATGAAAAATGTGACACGGAGATCCAAAGACCCATTGGCATGGCCAAGGACGCATTTCAGAAGCTAGCCCCGATTACTGAAAGACAGGAAAATCTCATTAGAAAAAAAGAAAAGAGAGTTGGATTGCTATGTGATATCTGTACTTCTCTATGGAAGTGAATACTGGACGATTTCATCAAAGATGAAGGAGAGTCTTGAGGCAGCAAAAATGTTGTTTTACAGAAGGATGCTGAGGATGCCATGAACTGAGCACGTGTGCAACGATGAGGTGTTGGAAAAGATGCAAACGAAAAGAAAAAATGACAATAAATATCAGTAAGAGACAAATGAGGTTCCTGGAACACGTCATAAGGAAGGAGGACCTGGAAAACTTGATACTCACAGGTCGGATAAATGGGAGAAGAGACAGGCGAAAGCAGCGCGGGACGTATTTGTTGGGTCTGTGCAAATTGATTGACAGAGCGAGGCTTAGAAGAGATATCAAGAGAAAAATTACTGAGAGCAACAAGAGACAGAGCCAAGTGGAAGTCCATGATCGCCTACATCCTCAGGGGACATGGCACATAAAGAAGAAGTAGAAGGAATAAAACTAAAAGACATGACTGCGTAGCTAATCAGTAATGAAAAGAAGTGGATTCATAACTAATCAGAATTTGATAAACAAATTAGGAATCATAATGTGGATATAAAATGGGGGATCAATTATCTTTTATAATCAATATATAACCTGATCCCCCACTTTGTGACCATGATAGTTTCGGAGAGTAGCAAGAGAAAAAATTACTGAGAGCGACAAGAGACAGAGCCAAGTGGAAGTCCATGATCGCCTACGTCTTGAAGGGACACGGCACATGAAGAAGAAGAAAAAACTAAAAGACATGACTGCGTAGCTAATCAGTAATGAGAAGAGGTGGATTCATACCTAATCGGAATCTGATAAACAAATGTGAAATTATAAAGTGGATATAAAATGGGGGATCAATTATCCTTTATAATCAATATATAACCTGATCCCCCACTTTGTGTCTATGATAGTTTCGGAGAGTAACAAGAGAAAAAATTACTGAGAGCGACAAGAGACAGAGCCAAGTGGAAGTCCATGATCGCCTACGTCTTGAAGGGACACGGCACATGAAGAAGAAGAAGAAAAAAAACTAAAAGACATGACTGCGTAGTTAATTAGTAATGAAAAGAGGTTGATTCATAACTAATCAGAATTTGATAAACAAATGAGAAATAATAAAGTGGATATAAAATGGGGGAACAATTATCTATTATAATCACTATATAACCTGATCCCCCACTTTGTGACCATGATAGTTTCGGAAAGTAACAAGAGAAAAAATTACAGAGAGCGACAAGAGACAGAGCCAAGTGGAAGTCCATGATTACCTACGTACTGAAGGGACACGGCACATGAAGAAGAAGAAGAAATAAAACTAAAAGACATCACTGCGTAGCTAATCAGTAATGAGCAGAGGTGGATTCATACCTAATCAGAATTTGATAAACAAATTAGGAATTATAATGTGGATATAAAGTTATTTTTTCAACACTGCTGTAGCTAGGTATTGAACTCGCAGCTCTTTGGGTTAAATCATCTGGAAATGGCATCGCACATGGAATCAGAATGATATACCCCAGGGATCAAAATAAAGAATTCAGCCAAATATTACTAGTACCTGAAGAAGACCGAAGCGTACAACGGCCGAGACGTCGCAAACATGGCAATAGAGATTAGGACAATAGTCAGTACAGTGAAAATAATGTAAATACTTCCTCATCTCAAAAATACATTCTGTAAGTAGTAAAAGTGGTCAATTTTCCTCCATATATATATATATATATATATATATATATATATAAACGAAGCTGAGGATACCATGGACAGAGTACGTGTGCAAATATGGTCTGTTGAGAAGGATGCATACAAGAAGAAAACTGATAATAAATATCAGGAAGAGACAAATGAGGTTCCTGGGACACGTAATAAGGAAGGAAAGCCTGAAGAACTTGATACTCACAGGTCGAATAAATGGAAGAAGAGACAGGGTATACCAGCGAAGGACATATTTGTTAGGTCTGAGCAAATGGTTGATGGAGCTGGGTTTGGGAGAGATACCGAGAGAAAAATTACTGAGAGCGACAATATCATCTAAAAGAGTGATATTAATACAGAGTTTTAAAAGATTTTTAAAATTTATAAATGATTGCAATTAACATTTTTAGAGAAATGAAAACAGTTTCCGTCAAAATTAAATATTCATCGAAAAAATGTTTTTCCAAAAAAAACAATAATGTTTATAAAAGAAATTAAATCTTTTGTCATTACACAATGTCTCAGTTTTATTTCACTTTGTTATTTTAAGATTCAGAGCAGATTTTTGGTAAATGGTGTATTTCTCTGACAAAAATAATATTAATAAATTAAAATTCTCCAAGGAGGCCCGCGTTTAACTAAAATAAATATAAAGACGGGGGAAATTTTAATTTCTCAAAATTTCATAAATATTAATTAGGAGGGCAAGTAACAGATGTCAAAAAAATACAAAGATTTTCTAAAAAATATATTTAAAAATAATGTAATTTCTTTGTGAATAAATCCTCAAAATTTTATTACTATCCCATAATTATTTGTTTTTTTTTTTTGCAAAAAATTACAAATCAATATTTACATAATTTCCTGTATTAATCTTTGAAGATTCAACACTCCACCTTCACCCTGCTGATGCAAAAAAATAAGATTTTAAGGAAAATTTTATAACATGCCAAAAAGGATTTAGAAATTTAATAAAATAATATAAAATACTTTGATCTTTGCTCTGAATAACAGCATAAACGTTTTAACGATTAAACTTTGTTTTTATTAGGTTAGAGGCTTTTTTCATCATTCAATGGTAATTTTTTTTTAACAAATCAGAAGAGGTACTTAAATAAGATATAGAAATTTAAATGAAAAATAATTTTTGCTAGGTGTTCTTTTGATATCTTTACCAAACTTAGCGTGCATTGTCAAAAGGAGTTGAAGAACGTTGGTGCTCATCTCTGCGAGAAAGTTGTTTGAAATTATTCGCAACGGCTGCCCACTGCCACAGCCAATGACGGTCACAGAAGTAAATACTGACTGACGTTTATTAACGTGTGTCTCAAACGTGTACATTTTTAATTTTAAAAAAATCCCCAGAAATTTGTATAGGAATGAAAATATATTAACCTCACTTATTGGAGTAGATAGATCTATCTATCGCTCGGTTCACACTCCACCCACGTCTATTGAACAGGTTAAGAGGCTCATCCCTCGTTCCCTGTTTAGGATGTGGTTTCCGGCTTTCCCTTTTCCAATCTTCTCACTTTGTTTTTTTTTTTTCAGTTGGATTAGATAGATCTATCTATCGCCCGGTTCACACTCCACCCACGTCTATTGAACAGGTTAAGAGGCTCATCCCTCGTTCCCTGTTTAGGATGTGGTTTCCGGCTTTCCCTTTTCCAATCTTCTCACTTTGTTTTTTTTTTTTTCAGTTGGATTAGATAGATCTATCTATCGCCCGGTTTACACTCCACCCACGTCTATTGGACAGGTGAAGAGGCTCATCCCTTGTTCTCTGTTTAGGATGTGGTTTCCGGCTTTCTCTTTTCCAATCTTTCCACTATTACGTAGCCCCCTGCACATCAATGGCGTTACCGCCTTGCTCGGGGTGATACGATTAAAAAAAAAAAAAAACTTATGGAAAAAAATGGGAAGAATCGTCATTAACCGTTTGCGCCATTTTTTGCAAACTGCCCGAGCGGTCAATGTAGGTGAGTTTTAATGATGATATCGACTAGAAGACGTAGGTTCGAATCCTACCGGAGGACAAATATTATTTTAACAATATTTTTTTTAATATTTAAGTAAGTAAATGTAAATTAATAAATAAACTAATTCAGAATAAAAACAATAAATCTACTCAAACATAAGCATTAAGAAAATGTTTAAATAACTAATTTAAAAAATGTTTCAGACTTAATCGATTTAGTATATATATATATATATATAGAGAGAGAGAGAGAGAGAGAGAGAGAGAAAGAGAGAGAGAGAGTGAGAAAGACAGACAGACAGATAGACAGACAGACAGACAGAGATAGGTAAATAATCCCTAAGGTAAGAATCCTAGTAATATCGTTCAATTATTAAAACTGATTCAACAGAGAGCTCACTGTAAATTTAATTTAATTTCCAGAAAAAATATTTATTTATTTATCTGTAAATTCAGATATTATTTTTTTTTAATCATTTCACCCCGAGCAAGGCGGAAACGCCACTGATGTGCAGGGGGTTACATAAATGTAAAAAGATTAATTAGAAAAGAGTGAGGAGTACAAACTATTTAGAAAGGAACAATAGAAAGCTGAGAAAGCAGGTATGATGACAGATACATAGGTGGAGAGAAAGGGAAGGTTATACAGGGGTGGGGAGAGAGCTAGAGTCCAGTGGTTAGCAGATGAGTATTGACTTTGCATTTAAATTTCTGGAGGTTGTAGCCGTCAGGAAAGCAAGAATACGGGAGCGAGTTCCACAGGCGGGAAGTGCGAGAGAGGAAGCTGCAGGAGTAGAATTGTCGTCTGCATTTGACTAACCTGACTGTGAATGGGTGGGACCCAGTTGCCAGTCTGGCTGCATGGGTAAACACCTGTTGAGGAGGCATCAGTGACATAAGCTCATCCGAGCAGAAGCCATGAAAGTATTTATAGAAGAAACAGAGGGAGGCCACATCTCGACGATGGGAAAGTGGCTGCAGTCGAGTCGCCAGATCAGTACCTATCACATAACAGACACTCCTTCGTCAAGAACACTGAGGAGAACGGCAAGGGCATCTGACCATAAATGGCAGCAGTAATCCATGCACGGATGGATGGTTGACTTGTATATATGCAGGATGGATTCAGGTCGAAAAAACATCCTGGATCGACATAGTGACCCAATCTTCTTAGCAGTAGATTTTGCTATGGATTCAATGAGGAATAGCTAATTCAAAATGTGACTTCAAAACATGCATTGTCAACCCTGCTTAATTCAAAGAATAGGGAAAAAAATTCTAATGCCCTTGTCTTATATATATATATATATATATATATATATATATATATATATATAAACAATATTGACCAAAGCAAGGCGAGAATGCCACTAAGCCGTGAGAGAAATAAATGAAAATATTTTAAAAGAAACCTCAGAACAAATTCTAAGCTGGAAACGAGAATTAAAACTCCATTCTAGTCCAAAAGATCGGCGATAATTAAATGTTATATATTCAGGGGAAAACATATACAATCTGGCACACACACACACACACACACACACACAATTTATATATATATATATATATATATATATATATATATATATATATATATATATACCCGTGAATAATGTACGATGAAACAATTGACAACGTTCAAAATATTAATTTAAAACAATACTCGATATAAAATAGAACTGTGAATATTCATAATAAATTGTAGTTTAGAGCATGTACAAATTATCATCTACTACAAAGTGTACATTTTGTTTCGACATTGAAAGAACAATGTCTCATCAGGTAGTGTGAAAAGAAATGGAAATTCTTTTTCTTATGTTTGGCGAATTGTGTGTGAGATGTGGGTGGGGTGGGAGATGGGAAATGAGGGTTAGGGTAAGTTGTCAGTTAGAATTTGAACGACAAGTGGGGAGATGTAGGGGATAGAGGTGATTAATGGTTGTGTTGAAAATTTTATAGACACATTTAACATTAGAAGATAAGGTATGGTCCGTTACTGCTTTTATGATCAGTTCTTTGGGTTTAATCAGTCAGTTAAGTGCCATACGGCAATCACGCTTGGGTGATCATGTCTCGAAAGAGACATGACTGACTGGGCAGAAGATTATAGGTTGCCATTACTGACTGGGTAGAAGATTATAGGTTGCCATTGCTTTCTGCGGTAGACTGGTTGCCGACCAAGGCTATAGGTACATGCTTTGGGCTATCATGTCTCGAAAGAGACATGACTGACTAGGCAGAAGATTATCCCTCAGTCCATTGCCATTGCTTTCTGCAGTAGAATGGTTGCCAACCAAGGCTATAAAGCCTAATCTGTCTTGTTATTTAACCCATAACTGGAGGAACGAGACGGATTAATACCTTTCCAAAGGGTATTTGCGCGTAAGTGAATCCAAGGAATTTAACTGGAATTCGAACTCGGTTACCCGAGTTCCGTTCCGAGCTGATAGCCTCTGCTCCACAACGCACATCAAACAATATACATATCTTATAAGTGGTCTTGCCTTATTATTTTTCTCAGAAATGTTTACACCTTCTTTCGTTATCTGTTTGTGACAAGCCTCTTTATGTAATACATTGGTTCCCTTCAAAGAATGTCAAATTCCATTATTCTTTGCATCTGTAATCGCTGGACAAAGCCTGCCATATTCACAGTAAAAGAAAAGAAAAAGAGAATTCTATACTAGGCTGTGACGCCTTCAGCGTTCAGCAATGGCGGAAAACGCACATTTGGCACACGGAGGGAAAATCTCTAACTGCAATCAGGCCGAGTAGCTTGATATTCGTCGTGTACACGGTAAAAGCACGAACAAGTATTTGTTGTTTTTTTTTTCTTTGCATCGATTCCACGCATTTCATTCTATGGACGTTTCCCATCATAACAATTTTCCTGTCCTTTTTGTTTCATTCACCCTATTCTCATTCTTCAGGTTTCGTCCATTTCTCTAACTTTATTTCCTTTCACACTTTCTTCCTTTTTTATAGATTAGCGCTTCTTTAACGTCTGAATATTCTTTTGGCAGTAATTGGTCCTCTTTTCCTTCTATTTCAGGCTTCTTTCTTTAAACCGACAGATCCTGATGACGATCGGCCTCTATAGGATTCGTGTGCTTCGTATTTGGCACGGTAGATTACGGCATGTCAGTCACGTAATATATGCATTCATCTCCAGACTTGCAACTCCAAATCTTCAATTAAAATATAATCTTGATATCACGAAATTATAACTTATTTCTATATAGATATATATATAAATATATATATACATTTATCTTTAAACACGTCTCGAAAAACCCACGCGGAGGGGAAAAATGGAAACAAAAAAAGAAAAGAACTAAGCACTTGAACATTAGTCAAAGTACTAGGCGAAAGAAAAAAAAAATAGAAACGAGGAACCTAACACGTAAAGCGCTCAATGCAAGAGCAGAGGAAATAAATAAATAAGTAGCTAAACTAGAGCCAACGGACCTGATGATTCAGTAGGTAAAACCTAGGTAGGTCCGTTGGCTCTAGGTTAGCTACTATATATATATATATATATATATATATATATATATATATATATATATAAGTATGCCAAATTATATTATGCCAAAATACACACAATTTATATATATATATATATATATATATATATATATATATAAATTGTGTGTATTTTGGCAGCATTTTTTCATTAATGCAGGTTTCATTGAATAATATAGACAAGTTTTGTCTATTAATTTTGTGTAGGATCCACCATACCGTTCGATATACTTGATGGTGATATCGTTGAAAGACAACAAAAAATCACAGTAATTCTTGATTTTTTTTTATCAGGGTCTAAGCTTTCGGCTCACATAAGCCATTATCAAAGAGTAAATATTAACACACAGTTAATATTATTATATGTTCTATGTTTACTGTGTGTTAATATTTACTCTTTGATAATAGCTTATGTGAGCCGAAAGCTTAGACCCGATAAAAAAATCAACAATTACTGTGATTTTTGTTGTCTTTCAACGATATCACCATCAAGTATATCAGACGGTATGAACGGATCCTACACAAAATTAATAGACAGAACTTGTCTATATTATTCAATGAAACCTGCATTAATATATATATATATATATATATATATATATATATATATATATATATATATATATATATAAGAAAATTTAAGGCAAACGCGTTATTTCATGGTAAATCGGAAGTTTGGCCTATTTCAGGCAAACCATCATCAGCTTCCGTCTTTATTGTACAAAAGATTTTTCACGATCTTTTGTACAATAAAGACGGAAGCTGATGATGATTCGCCTGAAATAGGCCATACACTCCCGATTTACCATGAAATAGCGTGTCTGCCTTAACTTTTCTTATATTTGCTCTCTCTATATTTATATACATATATATTTAGAGCTCTCTTGGAGAGTTATCCTACCACTGTTTGTACAGGATACTGCTTTGGATTCTTCTATATCTACCCCGCATGCTGATATATATATATATATTATAAATTATAGTTTGGAACACGTACGGATTATCATCTACTACAAAGTGTACATTGTGTTTCGACATTGAAAGGACAAAGTCTCATCAGGTTGTGTGAAGGTAGATGGAAGTTAAAAAAGGAAAAATTAAATAACTAAAGTTAAATCGAAAATCCTTAAACAGACCAATTGAAAGTGAATGGTTCGCAAAACTGAAAAATTTTAACAAGTCGGTGTGAAAATATTCAACAAAGGAACACACACGCAAATAAATGTTCTGACCTGCTCACAGACCAGTTATCAATATATACACAATGTTTTCGGCCGTCAGAAAGACAAATGGATATCGATATATAATGTCATAAACGTATTCGGCTGAAGAGAGTCAACATTGGCCTGGAACAAGTGAAGCGACACAAATATACCGATGGTCACTGAAGCTATTATAAAAAAAAAAAGCAAGTAATATTAATAGCAATACTAACAATTAATCTATACTTGAAACAAAATTTTTAAGGCCTCTTACTTTTTCCACCTACAACAATTCCTTTCCTTGGAACACCTACTATATATATATATATATATATATATATATATATATATATATATATATATATATATATATAGTTTTTAGGTATTTAATTATCTGGATTTTTCTTGTAAGCAAAGAAAACATTTTTCATGCAACGATTGATGTGTTCTAGCTTTGTTAAAATCTTTCATCTACTGTAGGGAATTTATTTGTATATATATATATATATATATATATATATATATATATATATATATAATACGAAATCTTATAGAATATTAGGAATGTTATTGACCGACATATTTAGTTAACATAATAATGTTCAAAGAAATAAATTTACACACACACACACACACACACACACACACACACACACACACACACACACACACACACACATATATGTGTGTGTGGAGGGTGTAAATTTATTTTTTTGAACATTATTATGTTAACTAAATATGTCGGTCAATAACATTCCTAATATTCTATAAGATTTCGTATTATATATATATATATATATATATATATACAAATAAATTTCCTACAGTAGATGAAAGATATTAACAAAGCTGCTAGAACACATCAATCGTTGCATGAAAAATGTTTTCTTTGCATACAAGAAAAATCCAGATAATTAAATACCTAAAAACTAAACTATTAAACAAAACTAAGGAAATTACTACTTACTGACACCATGAGATAGTTCACACTCTTCGATACATCAGAAATTACATTGCTATGTCAGCTTACTTTCAATATTAGTCATATATAAAATCATGTAATTCAGGCTTTAACAATTAACAGTATGGCCTTAGGATTCTTCCTTACAATATAATTGGCTTTATATGCTCACAAATATTTATATCAATAAATATTAATGTCCCTGCTGCTGAGTGTCTTACATTAAGACAGAAGGAAAATTACACAATAATCCAAACCGTTCCTACGCTGCGTGACAGGAGGGATATATATATATATATATATATATATATATATATATATAGATAGATAGATAGATAGATAGATAGATAGATAGATAGATAGTGTATCGACAGCAAATAATTTTCTAAACATATGCTGTTAAATATAAGAGACAATGCATGTCTATTATGTTTAATCTTGAGCCGCTCTAAACGTCGTATTTTGGCTTTAATTTCAGTTGAAAATAAACACAAAATTTCTCCAACATTTGCATAATTTTTTATTAATTTGCTTCTAAGCTTTCGGATCACATGAGCCACATTCAGAGAGGTTATTTAGACTGAAATACAATAACATCCACCATCACTGACGATTTTATCTTGTGTTGACATAAAACTCCGCTTGGCAACGGCAATAGTTTCCAAAAATAATAAACGCAGTTCTCAAATTTGCAATGTGTTGTCTGTCCGTAAGCTGGAAAAATACAATTGAATTGAACTGACTGACGCTGAAAGACAAGAGTTTATAATTTTTAAATGTCATGCATATGGAATAGAGCGTTTAATATGACAATTATTTGCTGATTAATCAAACTTCATTTTAACAGATAGCGGCATCCAATGAAATCCCACGGATAAGCAGTTCGACATGCGGACTCATATGATGTTTACAAAGGAAATGCTGAAAAAAAAATGTCTCTAAATTTGCCTGACGTTGCTCGCATTAAACAGCAAGAATCTTAAATTAGAAAAAAACCCACAAAGCTAAATCACGTTCTCTTGTGACATGAATTTGAAAATACTAAATTGAATCTATTGTTATGTCTGTTACGAAGACGGCTGGTTAACTGGATCGTACTAGAGAATTATTCTCGCCAGAATCTGTTACACGTTTATAAGAATTCCATTCGACTATGAATTAAATATCGGTGTCACATCCGATCCAATGCTTGTGCTATGTATGTCTTTGAACCTCGAATAAGTTCTCTGTTTTCTAACAGATGGCTTTCCAAGAACTGCGTGCCTGTAGCTTCAGATGCCAACGCATCTATAATCTATATATATATATATATATATATGTAATTTATATATATATATCTGTAAATTATATATATATATTGTATTTATATATATATATATATATATATATATGTAATAATTTATATATATATATATATATATATATATATATACTAACAAAATAGTAAGATGCCAAGATCCTACCGCGGTTTCGCACAACGAGCCGTTGTGCGAAACCGCGATAGGTCTTGGCGATCTTACTATTTTGTTAGTGTGTTTGCTCTGCGTTACTGCCTTCTAGTTAAATACTTTTCGGTTGTGTGTATCGAGCACTTTTCTTTTCTGGTTGTTTGTTCCGTTAGAGGGTTTTTTTTCTTTTTACTGGGAGGAACCGTATGTATTGTCGGTCCCACGCAGTTTTCTTTTTTTTTCCCCCTCTTTGCCCAAAGCTTTATAGCCGAGGACAATAACGGATTTAGATTCGGCTGGTTATTCATGGTCTTAAAAAGTCCCTTCTATAAGATTTTGAGATTAGAATACACGCAGAGTCGGTTTAATAATTATTATTATTATTATTATTATCATTATTATTAATATATATATATATATATATTGTCTTTTATATATATATATATATATATATATAAGACAATCTGTGAGCCTGTGTGTGATTGTTCCCTATGCACGCCTACATTTTTTAAGCTACGCCATTCAAACTTTCTAGGGACACATATTTACAGGGAAGCCAGGTCGACACATACTTTTAGAGTTTAAGTTAAGCAATTTTCCCTTTCGCACTTTTTGGCCAATGGAGCCGATTGTTTACATTTGTTTCGTAAAACATCTAAGATGGTTACTAGATAACTTTACAGAAATCAAATCACATGTGTCAAACGCGACTAAAAAAATGAGCCTTTATATTTAATATTTATTATGACGTTTTAAAAATTCATTTGGTCAACAAAAAAATGTGAATATTTTCCCCCGTAATTTTAAAACAAAGGAAATATTTTTTTTTAAATTTCTGAAGTGAGAGCGTAATGGTTTTTATATTTCTACATTTTTAAATATTCTTCGAAAATTTCTGAACTGACAGAGTAATAGTTTTTATATTTCTAATTTCAGTAAAACAAAATAAATAAATTTTATTTTTTTTGTTAAATTCATTTAGTCAACAAAAAATGTAAATATTTCCCCACGTAACTTTGAAACAAAAACAAACGCAATGTTGTTCACAATATCACACAAAACATCAAATCACGTTTACGCAAAACAAAAGAAAATAGATTTTTTTAATGGAATTTTTTAACAATTTTTAAATAACAATTTTTTATATAATTATTTTTTTATATAACCGAGTCCTACTACTAAAATGTTCTGAGCTGCACAAGCAACGCCGGGCTATGATGCTAGTGAATTTCTATAAGCAAGTTTTTAACTCATTGTACGTAACGCGGTGTTTGAAACACGTCAATACTACACCGGTGTTCGAGAAAAAGTGCCATTGTTTACGGTTTCCACGTAAAGCAATCGGCGAGAACAGATCCAAGCGGTCATTCATTCTTCTACCAACCGCACTTCCTTAAACAATACTACATTTAACATGTCGGATTTCGTGCCAAGAAAAGTGCATTTGCGAGGAATTTTACTACACTACGTTATTCAAAAGAAATCTGCAGCCGAGGCACTAAGAATGTTAAGATTTAACGTATATTAAGACTTAAGCGACCATGCTCTGTCGGAAGACACAAGCTTAGTTTAGACGCTTCAAAATTAAGGATGTTGATGCTAGAAATAAAAAGAGACGTCGACCGGCGTCTTTTCACGTGTGAACAGCTAATTCAACGGCAAAAAAAAAAAACGAATGTTTTTTCTTTGTTTTTTTTAAATCTTTTTGCCCTTTATCGTGACCGGCGATGAAAAGTCGATGCAATACTATAATCCTAAGCGTAGAAGATCGCAGGGTAAGCCAGGCCATGCATCAACACGGGCGGGAAAGTCGAATGTCGATGTTTCGAATCTTTTGTGTTGCATCTGGTGGTATCAGCTGGGTGTAGGTGATTGTAGTGCTGCCCAAACGAACGAAATCATCACGGGAGAATCGCTATTGACTGATGCATTCGAGCCGAGCATTAAAGAGAGAAAGAACGGTCACTATAAAAGCAGAAATAAGACAAAGTGATTTTGCAACATTATAATGTTAGGTAGGTGTTGCAAGATGGGTGAAAACCCACTTTGAAATGCGTAACTGGGAATTCCTATACACCCCCCGCCGTATTCCCCAGATAATGCTCCCCCGATTATTACTTGTTCCAGTCGATGGTTTATGAACTGGATGAGCAGCACTTTCATTCTTATGAAGACGTGATAAAATTGGTCGACTCGTGGTTAATTTCTATTTTTTTCTTTTCTGTTTGCGTTTTTCTTTCTTTCATTATTTCATTCTTTTTTTCTTTGTTCCTAGTATTTTTTCGTTTCTGTTTGGATTTATTTTTCTTGATTTCTCCGGTTTTCTTTCTTTCTTTCTTTCTTTCCTTCTAGTATTTTTTCGTTTCTGTTTGGATTTATTTTCTTGATTTCTCCCATTTCTTTCTTTCTTTCTTTTTTCTTTGTTCCTAGTATTTTTTTGTTTCTGTTCGGATTTATTTTTCTTGATTTCTCCGATTTTCTTCCTTTCTTTCTTTCTTTCTTTCTTTCTTTCTAGTATTTTTTCGTTTCTGTTTGGATTTATTTTCTAGATTTCTCCCATTTCTTTCTTTCTTTCTTTCTTTCTTTTTTCTTTGTTCCTAGTATTTTTTTGTTTCTGTTCGGATTTATTTTTCTTGATTTCTCCGATTTTCTTTCTTTCTTTCTTTCTTTCTTTCTTTCTTTCTTTCTTTCTAGTATTTTTTCGTTTCTGTTTGGATTTATTTTCTAGATTTCTCCCATTTCTTTCTTTCTTTCTTTCTTTTTTCTTTGTTCCTAGTATTTTTTGTTTCTGTTTGGATTTATTTTTCTTGATTTCTCCGGTTTTCTTTCTTTCTTTCTTTCCTTCTAGTATTTTTTCGTTTCTGTTTGGATTTATTTTCTTGATTTCTCCCATTTCTTTCTTTCTTTCTTTTTTTCTTTGTTCCTAGTATTTTTTTGTTTCTGTTCGGATTTATTTTTCTTGATTTCTCCGATTTTCTTCCTTTCTTTCTTTCTTTCTTTCTTTCTAGTATTTTTTCGTTTCTGTTTGGATTTATTTTCTAGATTTCTCCCATTTCTTTCTTTCTTTCTTTCTTTCTTTCTTTCTTTTTTCTTTGTTCCTAGTATTTTTTTGTTTCTGTTTGGATTTATTTTTCTTGATTTCTCCGATTTTCTTTCTTTCTTTCTTTCTTTCTTTCTTTCTTTCTTTCTTTCTTTCTAGTATTTTTTCGTTTCTGTTTGGATTTATTTTCTTGATTTCTCCGATTTTCTTTCTTTCTTTCTTTCTTTCTTTCTTTCTTTCTAGTATTTTTTTGTTTCTGTTTGGATTTATTTTTCTTGATTTCTCCCATTTCTTTCTTGCTTTCTTTTGCATTAATTGTCAAATTTTTGTCGATTTTTTTTACTGTTTTTCACTTTCTTAATCTTTTATTCATTCAATCATTCTTTCATTCCCTACAACACTGTCATTCTCTTTCTGTCATACTTTTATTCTGTCATCAACTTTTTATTTATTTTTTTATTATTTCAACCCTTCTTTCATTTTCAAATTTCACACATAGACGAATATAGACGAATTTTTACGTACATTAAATTTCAGTAAATTTTGCGAGAAAGTAACAATTAGCTTTCAGTAACAAATTGGAAGGCTCATCAAAAAATAGTCATGCAAATATTTATAGAAGCAACACAAAGAAGCTACGTCACGCCTTTAGAAAATTAACTGAAGTTGAAATGCCAACCCAAGAGTGATAACATTACATAGTCGTGGTTAACCACAAAAAACTTATCGTCTTTTCAACGTTTAAATGGTGCCAGACAAATGGGGGATTTAGTGGCTAGCGATGGACACTACTTTCAGTGACATGTTTCATAGTAATATTTGTAAATAAAACATTACTTTTCATGATAAATCAGTGAGAATTTATTCAATTTCTTAATAGATATTTTCGATAAAATAAAAGGAAGAAACAGATATTTTATTTGTCCTAGCCTGGCATCTCGTCTTCAGTCATTTTTTAATTTTTTTATATATATAATTATTTCACTTTAAGCAAGGCAGAAATGCCGCTGGTGCGCAGGGAGGGGGTTTCTTCTTCTTCTATGTGCCCTGTCCCTTCAGGACGTAGGCGATCATGGCTCTCCACGTCTCCCTATCCCTTTTGACTCTTAGTATGTTTGCTCCTGTTGCTCCTGGCAACCCCCGTTCCGTCATCCACCTGATCAGGCCCTGCAAATATCCGCTGCCTTCCTCTGTCTCTCCTTCCTTCTATCTGACCAGTTAGTATCAGGTTCTCCAGGCTCTCCTTCCTCATTGCATGTCCCAGGAACTTCAGTTGTCTCTTCCTGATGCTCAGCATCAATTTCCTTTTTGTTGCCATTCTTTCTAACACTTCGTCGTTGCTTGTATGCTCAGTTCACGATATCCGTAGCATCCTTCTGTAGAACCACATTTCGGCCGCTTCCAGTTTTGTCCTCATTTTCGATGATATTGTCCAGCATTCACTGCCGTATTGAAGAACTGACATCACGTAGCAGTCTAGCACTCTTTTCTTCGTTTCTATTGAGATTTTCCTGTGTGTTAGTATTTTGCTCATCTTCTGGAACGCGTCCTTTGCCATGCCAATTCGCCTTCGGATCTCCGTGTCGCACTTTCCATCTCCTTACAATGAGAGAAAATAGATACAGGGGATTTCGAGGAAAATATAAGAGATTGATGGCAATCAAGTAGATAAAAAGTGGCAATTGACGTTGCATTTAAACTTTTGGAGCTATCAGGGAAAGGGGAAGTGCAAGTAAAGAAACTGTTAGTGTAGAAGTGATTAAATTTAACGCTTTTGACGTTAAAATAGTGTTAAAGTTTTTGTCAATCTCGTAGCAGAAGTAAAATGACATGGTCGGTGTAGCAGGGAAGAAAAGCTATTCAAAGCAATTTCGATGAAAATACCTGTAAAAAAGACAGAGGGAAGCCACATCACGTCGTCGAGAAAATGACTAAAGTCGGGATGCCAGGTCAATATCGATTAAATTGCAGATCCTTCTCTGGGATTTATCAAGAACCTTTCGATGAAAAACAGGAGTACCCGACCAAATATGGCAACATTATTCAGTTCAAGAACGACTGGTAGATGTATAAATGTGCAAAATGAATTCTGACAAGAAAAAGTTCATGGCCCAACACAATGAACCAGTAGATGCAGCTATGGATTCAATTTAGTCATTCCATTTTTTTGTCATTTGAGAGAGGGAAATTGTTCGATTTTTTATGGTAATGGTTTCGATGAACTTTACTTTTAGAATGTAAAATTAATAATGGAAAATTGGCGGCAAGTTTTCCTCACATTATCCTTGACAAGGATAAATGTGAACTTAAAATCTATTTAAATCTTAAAATCTGTTTCTTCGGTTGCATTTCTAGCTTTTGAAACTCTCTTCCGACTTATCTTGTTTTTCGGTCAATCTTGGTATTTAGAAATGTAAATGCAAGGTCAGTCATTGGCTTCAGTCTTTTTAATTCTATTTAATAGTGTTTTCATATTCTTTGCACACACAGCAACATCGTTTTATCTTTAATGCCTTGATTAAATGAATAAAATATTATTATAACACCAAGAAACATCAAATTTTATTCCTGCCCATGGAGGTTGTTCAGGAATGACTCTTCGGAGGTGCGTCTTCATATAACTACTTGAAATACACTTCTTTCTTTCACGCTAGTTGGTCTGATGTATCAGCTGATAACATGTTCCTGCACTCAGAGACAAACACGTCCTAATTCAGTACCTGCTTTTTCTGAAGGACACTGTGTGAAAACCTTCACACACACACACACACACACACATAATATATATATTTAATATGTATATAACTACTTATATATCAATAATATATATATCTTAATATATATAATTGCTTAATATATATCTGTATATATATATTTAACATATATATAATTAACATATATATCTTATATATTTATATATACTTAATATATCTAATATACATTCTAAAAGTAAAGTCCATCGAAACAATTACCATATGTGTGTGTGTCTGTGTGTGTGTGTGTGTGTGTGTGTGTGTGTGTGTGTGTAAACTACCGGCCATAACAAATTGGCCACGCCAGTTGTTTTAAAAGAAATGATATATTTCATTATGTTTTTAGTATTTATTGCCAAGTGGATAATTCTAAATGAAAATAGAATGGTGCTTTGTTAGGAGAAACTAGTAAAATTTTACAAGGCAAGGAAGCAAAGATGAACTCGTCCGAATCACCCTAAATGTTTTCATTCTTTCATTGATGAAACTGCAATATAGATAATTATTAAATATTTATAAATTCATTTGATGCATATTTTATTGTGCAGTATTAACAAAAGAACCATTCTTTTTTCATTTACAATTATACACGTGACAATAAATGCTAAAAAATAGTATGAAATACATCATATCTTTAAACATTGGGCCGACCTAATAATTATGACTGGTAGTGTATATATATATATATATATATATATATATATATATATATATATATATATATATATATATATATATATATATATATATATACCTCATAGTTCTGAAGGCTTTGACGATATTGTCAAACCACATTCCCTGTGTAAGCAAAAAGATCTCAATCTCCAATTCAATTTATTCGGGTCTCTTGGTTAAGGTGTATGAGGGGGATTTTTCCTTTTTTTTTTTGCATTACATATTTTCCAAAGCTAAATTTCAAATCATCTTCCGACATGCACACATGACTAGATTTGTCGAAGGAAAGGTTTTCTTTTTTTTAAGTGAATCTTTTGATCCATTTTGAAATCTTTTTTCCTGTTTTTAAGCAATATTATTAAAATATTTATTTTTATAGAGTGTCAGTTCTCAACATGAACCTCCTCCTGAAGAATATATATATATATATATATATATATATATATATATATATATAAGTGTATATATATATATATATATTAAACATATATATGTGTAGATACAGATGTATATAAATATTATGTATATATATATATTTATAAAGTATATATATATATTAAATTAAATATATATTAAGTATATATATATATATTAAGTATATACATATATATAAAGCATATATAAATATAGATATATTAAGTATATATATATATATATATATAAAGATATATATGTTAATTATAAATATCTGTTAAATATATATACAGATATATATATTAAGCACTTTATATATATTGTATATATATATTAATATATATGTAGTTATATAGATATTAAATATATATATTAAGTATATATATATATATATGTATTAAGTATATATATATATATATATATATATATATATATATATATAGATAGATAGATAGATAGATAGATAGATAGATATACTGTAATGGCAAAAATATCTCAATCTATAATTCCATTTATTCGGGTCACATGGTGAAGGTGTACGAGGGGGGAATTTCTCCACTTTTTTTAGCTTTACATATTTTTCACAGCTAAATTTCAAATCCTCTTCCGACATATACCCATGAGTAGTTTGTCGAACGAAAGGTTTTTTTTAAGCAAAACTTTTAATGTTTCTAAAATCTTTTTTCTGTTTTTAAGCAGTATTATTAAACTATTTATTTTTATAGTGAATCAGTTATCCCCATGATCCTCCTCCTTAAATATATATATATATATATATATATTAAGCATAAACTCTCCTCTATACTCTCTAAACTCTGAACAACTACTGCCACTCTGCTTCCTGTTTTCCTGCATGCTAGAAGTCCTCTTCTGTCGTTCTTGTATTTAAGAACTCTGGTGAACCGTCGGACCCATCCAATTATCCAACTTCTACTTATTTTCGGGAAGGTGTTTGAGGCCAGTATTAAAACAAATAGTTCAGTATCTTTCTGCCCACAAACACTTCTCTGACAGGCAGTATGTCTTCGGCTTTGCAAGGTCCACGACCGACATGCTAACGACCAACACGGAGTACATGTTACAGGCCCTCGAGGAGTACGGCGAGGGTCGTGCTGTTGCTTTGAAGACATTCAAGGCTTTTGACAGGGTTTGGCACGCTGGCCTTCTATGTAAGCTATGGGGTTACGGTATAACCGGACGACTGCATGATCTGATCCAATCTTTCCTACATAACCGCATAATTAATGTCGTCCTGAATGCGCATGTCGCAACACCCTACTGTACAAACGCTGGTGTCCCTTAGGGCTCTATCCTATGCCCGACGCTCTTCCTTATTTTCATAAATGACCTCTCAGACGAGATCAAGAGCCAGGTAGGCATCAACGCAGATGACGCCACAATTTACTCCCGCATCAGTAAGCATCCAGACGTGACAGACAAACATAATCTTGCTTCTGATCTTGAAAAGGATCTACACTTTGTGGTGAATTGGGGTAAGAATTGGCTTGTAAATTTCAATGCATCTAAGACCAAGCTGCTGTCAGTCAATCATCAGAGGCAACCCCTCCTGCCTCCCATATGCATGAACCAAGCGAGTCTCCCCGAAAGCATTATTCTGCGCCTCCTCAGCCTTACCCTCTTTTCTGATCTCAAGTGGAACCACTACATTGAGTCAATAGCGCAATCCACTGCTAGGCAGGTTGGGTCACTGTGTCGGGCCAGGAAGTTTTTCCGATCTGAAACCATCCTGCATATATACAAATCAACTAATCAACCATTCGTCCGTGCATGGAGTACTGCTGCCATATATGGGCAGATGCCCCCGCTGTTCACCTCCGTGTTCTTAACAGGCTCCAAAGGAGAATCAGTAATGTGATAGGTACCGACTTGACCGCTCGACTACAGCCACTTTCCCACCGTTGAGAAGGGGATTCCTTTTGACTGTTCTATAAATACTTCCATGGCTTTTGTTCCAACGAGCTTGAGTCACTAGTGCCTCCGCAACAGGTGTTTACTCGTGCAACCAGACTGGCAACTGGGTCTCACCCATTCACAGTTAGGTTAGCCAAATGCAGGCGACAATTCTACTCCTGCAGCTTCTTTTCCCGCACTTCCCGCCTGTGAAACTCGCATACTTATTGTTGATTTCCTGACGGCTACAACATCCAGGAATTTAAATGCAAAGCCAATTCTCATCTCTTAACTACTTGACCCTACTTCTTTCCACATTGTCCTGTAGATCCTTTCGTTTCTCTCCACCTATGCAACTGTCATCATACTAGTATTCCCATCCTTCTCTTGCTCCTCTCTAACTGTTTCGTCCTTCTCCCAAATCCTTTTACTCTTATGTAGCCCCCTGCACATCAGTGGTGTTACCGACTTGCTCGGGGTGATATGATTAAAATACATATATGTATATAGATATATACAGATGAAGATATATATATATATATATATATATATATATATATATATATATATATATATTGAATAATATAGACAAGTTCTGCCTATTAATTTTGTGTAGGATCCGTTCGTACGGTCTGATATACTTGATGGTGATATCGTTGAAAGACAACAAAAAATCACAGTAATTGTTGATTTTTTTTATCGGGTCTAAGCTTTCGACTCACATAAGCCATTATCAAAGAATAAATATTAACACACAGTAAACATAGAACATTTAAGCTATTAACAATAAAGAGAATTAAATTGAAAATATAAGTCCATCCCTACCGTGGCGGATGGCCGAAGACAGTGACAAAATAGTGGCGTTGTGGTCCCTGATCTGATTACAGGCATTTGAGTACGTTATTGGAAATATCAAAATTGATTGTATTCAAACCAGGTTTAAATTGTTTAATGTAGATTGCTTCGATGATTTTCAATTTCTGTTTATTATTTTCTTGTTTAAGTATGTACGTGTTATCAACGAGAGTTTTTTCTCAGAAGTGTGCGTTGATAACCGTGTTGTTTTAAATGACGGAATATATTTGAATTTTCATTTAAGTGCAACGTCAGACGCCGTGAGAGCGAATTTGTGGTGTGGCCAATGTAGATATTATTGAGGTTGTTAGAGATTCATTCTCTAAATGGACATATGAATTTATATACTACATTGGTTTTTTTGCAAAACACTAATGGTGGGGGAAGAGTCGTTGCGGACGAATGAATTAGATGTAGTGGATTTAGTGTAATATATAATAAACTTAATTCTTTTGTTAGAGTATGTCGGAGAAATATTAGTATTTATGAGTTTTTTTATGATGTTTTCATCTAGTTGGTAGTTGGAGTGCATCTGGCTACGGTATAAGAGAGTGATATGTTTAGGATTGGTTGGATTAGTATCATGAGTTGTTTTTTCCATGTTAAGCTTTTTAAGAAAATAACGTATTTGTTCATCAACTATGTAGTTGGGAAAATTATTATTGATGAGTGTCTGTTTTATGTTTTTTAGTTCACTGTGGAAGATCTGATTTGTAGATGAATTGACTTTTTCACGATATAATAGATTTTTTATAATGGCCATTATACAAGCCGGTTTCGCTGTATCACAGCTCATCAGTGTGGCTAGACGCATCCACTTGCTTCTGGTCGGGATCGAAACTCAACCGATTTGGTGTCAGTCGGAGTCGCGACTCCCTAAGCCATCGACGCATGGTGTCATAGAGGGGAAATTTTACCGTGTTGTATATATGTAAGTATATTAAGAATATATATATATATATATATATATATATATATATATATATATATATATATATATTATATATATATATATATATTAAGTAGTTATATACATATTAAGTATATAAATATATATATAGATATATACTAATAAAAGTATATATATTGAGTATAGATATAGATATATATTAAGTATATATATATATATATAGATATATATGGATTAAATTTATATTAAGTATATATATTATAAAATATACATATATTAGGTATATATATATATATATATATTATGTATATATATATAAATATCTATATAAATATATTAAGTATATATATATATATATATATATATATATATATATATATATATTACGCCCTCACACCCTGATTGAAAACTCTGCAATAATGGTAGACTTTGACTAACAGTAGCTATTCTTGCATTTACGCATCGTTCATTTACGTATGAATTAGAACGCTCTCAGATATTGAGCGTGTATAATGATTATATACACGCTAAAAATTATTTCGCCTTCTACCGAGTGACTGTAGATCAGAGGTAGAATCGCCGATTGACGCCAATTCGGTCGGGTTTCAATCCTGTCTTAAAAGCGATCGGCTGTCTAACCGTACTTATGAGCTGTGATACAGCGAAAGAGATTTGTCTGCGGATGGCTATATATATATACGCACGCAAACACACACATATATATGCGTCCATACATATATATACATACATATACTATTCATTAGATTTTGAATATATATATATATATATATTTCAACACGCCGTCCGTTAATTTTAAGTTACAATTCTCTTTCCTTTTTTTGCGAACCCAGACGATGTCAATTTTTTCTTTTCTTGTTTATTTGATTTTATTTTTTTTATCTTTTTTCTTTTTCTTTTTCTTTTTTAATTTCTTTGCAAATCTATTTAAAAAGGAAAATTAGACTGATTTTTCTCCAGTTTCTGAAAGGATTTTTCAGTTGCTGAGCTGATGTGTTATCCCCCGTGGGGATTTTCATATCGAAATGATCAACCAACATCACTGAATTAATTCTTTTTGAATATATATATATATATATATATATATATATATATATATATATATGCACATAAACGCGCAGATATATTCTATATAAAAAACATATCCACAAACTTATATACACACATGCGCACAAACATATCAACAGACCTCATACACACAAAAATATCTACTCACATATAATAAAGTAACTATACAAATACACAGGACTTTTTTTCAAATATATAAAATTAAGTTAACCCCAATTCTCTAAATTAATTAAAAACATGAAAATATTCAAAGAATGTTCAACAGAAAATGAATGGAAATTTACAAGTGAATAAAGTGAGATAAACTAACATCCTATATAACAGGAAAGTTATTTTTTTCATGGCGGAATTAAAATGTTATCTCATTCCTCTAGTTTAATAGCAGGTTAGTTTTTCTAAATTTTATTTTACGAACTATTTCAGCTAACTATAGTTTATATTTTTTCTGAAACTGCTAGGGTTTGAAAATTAGTTATAATCTTCTATTCGATATCTGGGTAGAGGTTTATTCCTTTTAATTCTCAGAAACATCACGTGACGGAGAAAGCGACAGATTTTTTAAAAAAATATTTGTAAACGTAAACCTATCTTTAATAAAACTTATAAATTTTGTTTTAGAGAATTTTTTTTTAATTGTATCTAAAAATGTTTAGCTATTGAAAATGTTATTTCTCTGTCAGGCGGTTGGCTACCTTTTTTTTAATGTTCCGATAAAATCAAACTCTTTTTAATTTGACGCCTGAAGTGTTTTTTTTTCTTTATTTTTTAATCATTTCACCTCAATCAAGGCTTTCCACTGCCACTTTTGCGCATGGGCTAGATAGGGGAAGGTAAAGAGAAGGAGTGGTTAGACATAGGGAATGTCAGGAGGAAGGTGACAGATGAGTAAGGATACCGAGGATGAGGGTTGGGCAGATGGGAAGAGTGTTTGAAAGAATGGGGGTGAGTTTGTGTGTTAGGAGCTGTCTATTGACCTTACATTTAAACTCCTGGAGATTCTAGCCGTCGGGAAAGCAATCATGTGGAAGAGATTTCCAAAGTCGGAAAGTGCGAGAGAAGAAACTGTTGGAGTAGAAGTTGCGGTTGCATTTTATCGGTTTCACTGTAAAAGGGTGGGACCTAGTTGCTAATCTAGTATCTCGTGCAAATTCGAACCTAGGGGGCACCAGTGATCTAAGTTCATCGGAGCAGAAGCCGTGAAAGTATTTATAGAAGAGACAGAGGGAAGCCACGTCGCGACGGTGAGAGAGAAACTGCAGGTGGTCTGCCAAGTCGGTATCGATCACATTACAGACCCTCCGCTGTACCTTGTCGAGAAGCCCGAGGAGAATAAAAGGGGCACCCGAGCAGATATGGCAGCAATATTCAATGCACGGGCGGATGGTAGATTTATATATGTGCAAGATAGATTCAGACGGAAAACACCTCCGGGACCTGCACAGAAAACCGAATTTCATGGCAGCAGATTTAGCAATTGATTCGATATAGTCATTCCACTTGAGGTCCGCCGAAAGTGTGAGACCAAAGAGGCGCAGTGTTTTACTCTCTGGGAGGCAAGCATGGTCCATGCTAATGCTAATGCTGTTGGTTAATAAAAACAAATTATATTTTATAACCGCTTTAGATGTGTTGAGTTTTCCTTTATATATATATATATATAGTCCAAATAACATAGTGATGATCCACGTATACTGTCTTAATATGTATAGGAAAAATTATTAAACAGTTGTGAGTTTAAAAAAGTATTTTTTGACAGTATTTGTTTATTTCTATTATTATATTTTATATTTCAGACCGTCCTCGGTCCTTCATCAGAAACAAATGATTTTAAAATTCAAATTAGTAACGTATTTCGCGAGAGCGTCTGTGGAGAAGGTTTGTTTACATCACGTGACGCGTTTGTTTACATCACGTGACGCGTCTGTGGAGAGAGTTTGGCAACATCACGTGACGCAGAAAGCGACAGATTTTTTAAAAAAATATTTGTAAACGTAAACCTGTCTTTAATAATACTTATAAATTTTGTTTTAGAGAAAAATTTTTTAATTGTATCTAAAAATGTTTAGCTATTGAAATATTTGTAAAGATTCAAAACACCTAAGTCCCTATTTAACCCTAGCTTGTGTGTATGTAATTTTATAATCCAGTATATTTCTTTCTTTCTGCGTGAGTGTGTAGAACTAAAATCGGAGTCTGTTAGTAAACATTTGCAATTTTCTAAAGTGTGACCCGGTTGATTGAAATGGACTGCTATTGGGGAATATTAATTGTTCTGGCGTATACTAAGTTTGTGATTGCTGAAACGAAATCTAAAACTATTACCAGATTCGCCAATATATCCACTATTGGGGCATATTGAACAGAAGAGAAAATATATGATGTTTCTGCTGTCACAGGTGAGGCATGGTGGGTGCAATTGGATTTTGGTGTTGGGTACAGAGAATATTGTGTCGTTTACTAAATGTTTACAAATTAAACACCGGGGTTTCTGACATTTTAAATTCCCTGATATGTTTGTATTTTTTAGATATTTGGTAGAAGTGAGGATAGTTGATAGGTTGGGTGTTTGTTTCATTGCATTTATGGGTGGTTTATCGAAAATGTCTTTGAATATTTGTTTGATTGGAGGTTCTTTTAATCATTTTTTAAATTTTTGATATGTGTGTGGGAATATTGATTGTGGTTAAACACCATGGGAATTCGGTTGTTGTTTTTTTCTTTTCTTGTGTGTGAGAAGTGTGTTACGATTTATGTGGATGGTTTTATGTAGTGCTTCCTTTATTATTTTTATTGGATATTTACATTTTAGAAACTGTTTTGTTAGGTTGTTAATGTTGTTTAGAAAATCTGGATGGTCTGAGCATATGCGTTTTATTCTAATAAATGAGCTGTATACGATAGATTTTTTTAATTTAAGGGGATGACAACTGTTAAAGTGTAGGAATTTATGTTGGTTTGTTGGTTTGTTGTATAGACTGGTGGAAAGTGTATGTTTGTTTAATTTTATCATGACGTCTAAGAAAGGGACGGATGTGTATGTGTATTCCATGGTAAATTTAATTGTATTGTGGAAGTTGTTGCAGAAAGTAAAAAAGATTTTTAATCTTTCTAATCCATGAGTCCATAATAAGAAAATATGATCAATGTATCTAAAATAATGTGATGGTTTATATTGTGAATTGTCTAGTATCTTTCTTTCTAGAATGTGCATAAAGATATTGGCATAACTAGGTGCCATTTTCGTGCCCATTGCTCTGCCACTAATCTGTAAATAGTGTTTGTTGTTGCATTTAAAATTATTATGTGTTAAAGTGAAATTTATTAATTGGCATATATCTTTGATTTGGTTGCTAGGTAGTTTGCTTTTACTAAGGAACTCATGGCAAGCAGATACTCCTTCAACACGTGGAATACAGAGACGTAACATCCATCGTTACTAGGATATTATCGTCGTGGACTAAGTTAATGTTTTGCAATTTGTTGAGAAAGTCAGTAGTGTCTCTAATATTACTAGGTATGTCAGGCAATAAAGGTTTTAGGATATTGTCTATGTACCCAGATATAAGTTCTGTGAGGGTACCAATGCCTGATATTATGGGTCTGCCAGGTGGTGTGATATTAAGGGCTTTTGAAATTTTATAGATCTCTTCATTATTTGATTGTTTATTATGATGTGGGTTGGATGAAGAGGTGTTAGGGTGTTTTTCTGAAATGATTTTGGGTAGTTTATGTAGTTTTGGGATAGTGTAGAATGTTGCTGTTTTGGGGTTCTCAGGGATAAGAGATTTTATTTCATTTTTTATGTTGTGATTCAGGTTCTGAATGAGAAGTGATAATTTTGTTTTGTAAGTGCTAGTCGGATTTAGAGGTAAGGGTACATAGAACCTGTTAATTTGAAGTTGTGATTCTGCTTCTTTAATATAGTTGTTAGTGTCTAAGATGGTTATAGCTCCGCCCTTATCGGCTGGTACGATAATTATGTTTCGGTTTTTCTTGAGTGTATAGATGGCTTGGTGTTCTACTTTAGATAGGTTGTGTTTTTTTGTTTGGTGTCCTTTGTTTTTTAAGAAGTTATCCATGTGTTGTCTGGCTTTGTTGGCTTATTGATCCAAGTGTTGGTTACGTCCGCTTGGTGGAGTCCATAGGGTATTATATTTCGTTAGAGGAAGTTTGGAGCATGATTGATTAGCGCTGTTATCAGTAGAAGTGGATTTCTTTTAGTCTCAGTCTATGAAGGTATTTTTCTATTTGTAGCAAAGGTTTAGAGGGTTTAGTGAGTGTGAGGGGTAGAATGATAATCCTTTATTTAATAAAGAGCTTTCTCCTTGGGTGAGAGTATATTTATATATGGTTTGCGATGTGATTATCAGCAGAGGTGTTATGGGTGTAACGTACATATTGAGATCTTTGTTGAATCCGTTGTATTAAGTAGTTATTCAGGTGAGGTATGTGTTGTAAAATGGGGTCCTCATCAATTAGTTTATTGAGTTTTTGGTTTTTCAAAAATATACACTGTGTCAGCTTTTTTCCGTACAGGAAAGTGAGTGTTTTTTTTACTTGAAAGTATTGGAAAGGAGAATATGTTAGATGGAGATAATAACTGATTTTTTTTAGATAAGTTCATCTAAAAGGATTTGTTGATGTAAGCAGAGTTGTGCGCAAGGTTTCTTAATTGCGTGGAGGTTCTGTTGTATATATGTTGAGCTTTTTGTTTATGCAATGTAATAAAGCTGTGTTGGAAGTTGTATTTAAATCTGAATACTTTTGGTATTAATTCCATTTTTTTTTTTTGCAAAGTCCGAGAAGTATAATGTCCGAGTGGATTTGTGCCAATTTGTAGAGAACTTTTTCTAGTTTTCTTCTATCGTGGAGTTTTTTGCCGTTTAATTAGGGTCCAAATAACATAGTGATGATCCACGTATACTGTCTTAAGATGTATAAAAATTATTAAAAAGCTGTGAGTTTAAAAATGGACTATTATTATATTTTATATTTCAGACCTTCCACAGACGCTCTCGAGAAATACATTTCTAATTTGAATTTTAAAATCATTTGTTTCTGATGAAAGGCCGAGGACGGTCTGAAATATCAAATATAATAATAGAAATAAACAAATATTGTCAAGAAATTATATTTTTAAACTCACAAGATTTTAAAAATTTTTTCCTATATATATATATATATATATATATATTATATGGTTGTCTATATATATATATATATATATATATATATATATATATATATAGGGCCGTAGATGATGCTAAAAAAACACCGGGCACAGAGAAAAATGGCCGGATTTATTAGTTGACAATGTGATGACCTAATCAGAGTCATCCGTTTCCAGAAACTATGATTTTTGCAGATTTTTTCGGCTATTTAAATGGAAATTAGGCACAGAACGTGAACGAAAGCAGGAAATCAGGTTCGGACTTTCTGAGTATAACCAGTCTTTTCTCCCAAAATTAGTAAATAAACAGACTTTTACTGTGTTCATTCGGATGTTTTCTTCGTTTTTCTTTCTTTCTTTCTTTCTTTCTTTCTTTCTTTCTTTGTGAATTGTTTAGTTTGATTTCTGACGAAGACATTTTTCCTTGTCCTGATTTTCACTATGATTGCACGGATTGGCCCAGACCCGTGCCCGGTATGCCCGGTAGTCAGATACGGCCATGTATATATATATATATATATATATATTACCTTTTGGTCTTAATAAAATTGAACCAGTATCCAATTGTATTTTACTACTAATTTCCCCAACTTTGGTTTCAAACTTTCGTTATCATCAGACGATTTATTTTAATTCATTTTACAACGCTTTTTTTATTTTAATTTTCAACGGTGATCTTTAAGAAAGTGCGACTGGAACCTTTAAATATCCAAAAGAATTTTTTTAAATTAGGTAGAAGTTTCGTAAGAATTTTACAACACTTTCATCGTTTGATTCTAAGATATATCTATATGTTTGATTACATCTGGACATTACTTCTGAACTTTCATTTAGTAATTTTGTTACATATCAATAAACAGACAAACACGGGTGTATATAAAAATATGAGTTATATTTTTATTAATGAACGATGGACCGTGTAGCCTAGTGAACAGAGAGTGAGAGAGCGCGCCTCTAAGGGTTGACGGGGGGGTGTCGTATCTGTTGCTCCTCTGGTCTGGTCTGGCTCTCTGCCTGACTCGATCTCTCTGCCCAGACTCGTCTGTCTGTCGTGAAATCCGTGCCCGAGGTCTTTTTATCTCCAAACCGGTACTTCCGATTTTTTGCCTCGCCTACGCACGCCCACGTAATTCTCAGAGACACCTGTTCTGTTTGCCTCTTGTAGCCATTTCCGCTACTGCCGGAAATAAGGTCAAACAACCATCCGTTCCTTTCAACGGCCGGAAAACGCCCCCGCTTCCTCACTTCCTCGGGTGGGCCTAGATTGTTATATTACAATTTCTTTTATTCTGAAAACAATAATATGGCTCACTTTTCTTGGCATAATCTGCAGATATCACCACCGTTGTAAGGTTTGTCTTTTTTTTACTATACAAAATGCAATAGCAGGGTTTTTTCCATGTTTTTTTTTCATTTTCAAGCGTGGCTCGCCAGTTTGGTACTATTTGTAAAGTTTTCCTGCCTTTTGTAACACGCGGAAACATACCAGACATAGATGATATTTTCGTCAAAATGCAGAAAGGCATATATGAGCAAACTTCGCATGAGTGGTAGGCTATCATGGCCGTCCATATTTTACCCTTATTTGTAGCTCGTAATAATTTTTCTTTTGGAATTTTCCAAGACACTACTGTGCAATCTAATAGCTTATGCCCATCAAGTATTTAAGTCGTTATTTCCCCCGGTCTATGTTTTTCTCTATCCGTCCTTTGAGTATCAGTTTTTCTAAGCCTTTCTTCCTCATTACGTGCGCCAGAAACTTCAGCTATCTCTTCCTGGTGTTTATTATAAGTTTCATTATATTTGTATAACTCTATATACATGCATAAAACAATCCGTACCCTCAGTTAAAAATAAAAATAAAATAACCCTTAATTATGGCTAAACCTATAGCCGAAAGCGATTTTACAGAGACACCATTCGGAAAATTTCTGAATAATTTATATCCGGAAAAGAAAATTTAAAGAACACAAGAAACGTAAAAAGATAGAAAGAAAAAAAAACCTCTGTATCTTGTTAGTTGTTTTAAACGAATCTTGTGTAAATGGGGAATGCTATTAAAATACAATTATTTTTTGTGCAAATTATTATTTATGGCTGTCTCTCATGCTTTCTTTTTCCTTTCTCTCATTCTTTCTTTTTCCTTTCTCTCATTCTTTCTTTTTCCTTTCTCTCATGCTTTCTTTTTCCTTTCTCTCATTCTTTCTTTTTCCTTTCTCTCATTCTTTCTTTTTCCTTTCTCTCATTCTTTCTTTTTCCTTTCTCTCATGCTTTCTTTTTCCTTTCTCTCATTATTTCTTGTTCCTTTCTTTCATGCTTTCTTTTTCCTTTCTCTCGTTCTTTCTTTTTCCTTTCTCTCATGCTTTCTTTTTCCTTTCTCTCATTATTTCTTGTTCCTTTCTTTCATGCTTTCTTTTTCCTTTCTCTCATGCTTTCTTTTTCCTTTCTCTCATTCTTTCTTTTTCCTTTCTCTCATGCTTTCTTTTTCCTTTCTCTCATTATTTCTTGTTCCTTTCTTTCATGCTTTCTTTTTCCTTTCTCTCATTCTTTCTTTTTCCTTTCTCTCATTCTTTCTTTTTCCTTTCTCTCATGCTTTCTTTTTCCTTTCTCTCATTCTTTCTTTTTCCTTTCTGTCATTCTTTCTTTTTCCTTTCTCTCATGCTTTCTTTTTCCTTTCTCTCATGCTTTCTTTTTCCTTTCTCTCATGCTTTCTTTTTCCTTTCTCTCATTCTTTCTTTTTCCTTTCTCTCATGCTTTCTTTTTCCTTTCTCTCATGCTTTCTTTTTCCTTTCTCTCATTCTTTCTTTTTCCTTTCTCTCATTCTTTCTTTTTCCTTTCTCTCATGCTTTCTTTTTCCTTTCTCTCATTCTTTCTTTTTCCTTTCTCTCATTCTTTCTTTTTCCTTTCTCTCATGCTTTCTTTTTCCTTTCTCTCATTATTCCTTGTTCCTTTCTTTCATGCTTTCTTTTTCCTTTCTCTCATGCTTTCTTTTTCCTTTCTCTCATGCTTTCTGTTTTTTAGTCATGTGAAGAGAGCGACAAAAAAGGACTACAAATAAACTGCAAGCAAAATGAATGCATCGTCATCATCCAAAAGAGCAGCCCGAAATGCCAAAGTTGAGATACTAAAATCAAGCAAATACAAAAATTTGAATACTTGGGAAGTGTTCTAATAGAAGACGGAAAGTCCGGCACTAAGGTCCAAAGGCGAATTAGCATGAAAAAACATGCATTCCAGAAGCTGAGTAGAGTATTAAGATACAGGAAAATTTTGCTATAAACAAAGAAGAAAGTCCTGGGTTGCTATGTGATGTTAGTTATTCAATATGGCAGTGAATGCTGGACATGAACATCAAAGATGAAGGAAAAACTTAACTGAAATTTGTTTCTACAGAAAGATGCTGCGAATATCATGGATCGAGCATGTGAACAATGATGATGTTTTGGAAAGAATGTAAACGAAACGATCAGGTAGAGACAGCTTAAGTTCCTGAGACATGCAATGAGGAAGGAGAGCTTGGAGAACCTGATACTAACAGGCCAGATGGAGGGGAAAAGAGAACAGGGGAAAGCAGTGAATAAAATATTTGAAGGGCATGATCAGGTGAATGGCAGAACGAGGGTTTCGTCTTATGACAGGAGAAAGTGTGCTAAGAAACACGAGGAATAGGGGACATGTAAATTCATGATCGCCTGAAAGAACAAGGCACATAGAAGAAGAATATTTGTGGGCTTCTATTTACTTAATAATATCATCTCTCTAGTGAGCGTGTTGAAAAATATATTTTTATCACTCTAGACAAAAACGATAATTAAAGATACCGCTATATATATATATATATATATATATATATATATATATACGTGTGTGTGTGTGTGTGTGTGTGTGTGTGTGTGTGTGTGTAATTTGTATATGGAAATTTTTTTTAGGTACCTAGCGGTATCTTTAATTAGATTAAATTATATGACCTATTTTAAAATTTAAATTTTAAATCGCATATCTTTTTATTCCCTTTAAAATAATATTACTTTTTCCCCTAAATATACCTTTTTAAATAAAAGGTCTTTTTTCTAATACTTCAACGTTTTTAGGAAGTTAAGTTTATTTGAATGCATTGAGCGTCTGTAATAAGAAAAAAATGTCTTTCTTTCTCTTCTTTTTTTCCCCTCCCTTCCTTTATCTCTTTTACCTCCCACGTCCTTTCCGTTTTGTTTAACCTAATATCAATTCAACACGCCGTCTGTTCAGTTTACTTTACTGTCCTCTTCCCCTTTTTGTGAACCCAGACGATACCATTTTTCCCCTTTTTTTATTTTTTTTATTTTCTATTTTTTTACAATTCTATCTATGAGTTGAAAAGAGAAAATAGACATAATTTACTTCAAATTATCTCCAGTTTCCGGATAGCATTTGTTGCTGAGGTGATGTGTTATCCCCTTCGGGGATTTCATGTCGAAATGTGCATTCAACATCTTTGAAAAAATTTAATTTAATTTATATATATATATATATAAAAGGCAAGATGTTTGTGTGTGTGTCTGTTTATCTGCCTGTATGTCTGTATTTTTTTCAGCCCTTTTATTTTAGTTTTTGCTTCGGGTTTGGCTCTAATAGGTATAATTGTAGTTCTTAGTCTCAGCCATGATACCATTTACTCAGAGGACTTATTTAGTCTTCAAATTTCAGTTTACGATGAAAAAAAACTTATTTGATATCGATACCAGGAAATCAAAATTTTACTTACATCCATTCATTTTTCTTTCAGTCTACGGTTTCGCTTTAACTGGAAACAACTATTGCTTTTTAGTCTTTCGTGCCAACGTCCAAAGAGTCTGAACTTCAGGAACATGGATTAGTTTTAAAGCTTTCATTACACCTGAGCAATGCCGGGCTATACTGCTAGTATATATATATATATATATATATATATATATATATATATATATATATATATATGCTAGGTGCGATTGGTAAATTGTCGCAATTATTTTATTATTTCAAATATTCTTTAGGCTGAGTCTGAGCTCCAGGACCATGGATTAGTTTTAAAGCTTTCATTACACCCGAGCAACGCCGCGCTATACTGCTAGTTTATTAAAAGGAGGAAAAGCGTAAGTTGTATAAGTTAATGTTCAATTAGAAACATTATTAAGAGGTTAAGGCTAGAGTTCGTACAAAATGTTCTAATTGTAATTGTTGAAAGGGTAAAGGAGAAAGAGAAAGAGAACAAGGTGCGACCTGACCTTATCTCCGGGTCGATTTGAAGTTGCCGTTACATTTTATTTGTTTCGTCTCTCGGCTCCCATCTTTCAGTCTTGACTGACAGCCGAAGTCATTTATATAGTCCTTTTCAATTTCTCACGGGATCGCCCCAGTGTTTCCACGTCTTACAAGTCTATCCCATTGGTCAAAAACCATTTTAACACTTACTTCCGAAATCTAGTTTCGACTTTTTCTTTAAGCACATGGCCGATCCTTTTTCTATTTGGGAAAACCAGGATTTCACTCGTCGATTTATTGTTGTAAGGCTTGGCTATTTTTAAAATGCTCTACGTTATGTCTGGGTCTTTTCCATATATTGATTTCAATTTCCACACTGATCTAACCATATTATGACCAAAACCTATTTAGTAAACAATATATATAAACTTATTTATAAATGGAACTTTGTCTCTCTGTGTGTGTGTCTGTGTGTGTGTGTGTGTGCATCCGTTACCTATAGACTCCGAAACGCCTGAAACGATTATCTGGAAAATTTACACAGTTGTAATATAAGCGTCTGCGAGTGTTCTTAGCTAGGTTTTGTGTCGAGGAACGTCAGATAAATATCGAAAATCGATAATCGAAAAAATCGGGTTATAGAAGGTGTGGTCCAATTTTAATCAAATTTTTTACACTCATAGACAAAGACATAAGAAACGATATTCAGAAGTTTCAAGGTTGTAGTTCTTACAATAGTGCAGAAAGTTTAATATCGATACCAGGAAATGAAAATTTGACTTACATCCATTCATTTTTCTTTCAGTCTACGGTTTCGCTTTAACTGGAAACAACTATTGCTTTTTAGACTTTCGTGCCAACGTCCGAAGAGTTTGAGCTCCAGCACCATGGATTAGTTTTAATGCGTCCATTACACCCGAGCAACGCAGGGCTATACTTCTAGTATATATATATTAAAATACATTAATCCAAACGGAAAAGTATGAAGGTAATTCCCAAAGCCTGATGCTAATTAAGATTAAAAAATGATACATGATTGTCATTTTTTATTTTTTATTTTTATTCTCATTTTGAAATATGTACCGTTGCTGAGGAGACGTGAAATCTCTCTTAGGGATTTCATGTTGAAATGGTCATTCAACAATTTTGAATATTGAAAATTTATTTTATATATATATATATATATATATATATATATATATATATATATATATTAAATACGTGCAAATCGTGTGTGATGGACACAGAATCACCATTTTTTGTCCTATAGAGAAATCAATGATAAATCAAAAAATGAATGTAAGGAAGAAAAGAAGAAGGAATAAAAACATATAACTTAAGAGCGTTGAACGATTCTAAATTTTCTATTTTACAACGCTATATATATATATATATATATATATATATATAATTTATATATATATATATATATTTATATATATATTTATATATATATATTTATATATATATATATATATATATATTTATATATATATGTATATATATATATATATATATATATATATATATACATATATAATTGTATATATATATAAGCTAGAATGATATGAAAAGTAATGACAGCATACAAACTGAGGATACATTGTGAAAGCCAAAATCTGTGCAAAAAATGAAAAAAAAAAGGATATATTTTTACATCAGAAGAGAAGAAATGGCTGTTTTATTTCCTTTTTCTCCCTCGTATTTAATGCTTTACACGCTCGGGTAGTCATAGTCGTGCCTGCGACAGTTTTCGATAACGTACGCGGTTTCTTCCTTAGTCCTTTGAAACACTTATGTCGCCTAATCTCACAAATCATAGTCAAACGGGAAATTGCAAGCTGGCCACTTTCCCTGGATTTACGCAGCCATATATCATAGACCCCTGCAAAGGCAGATTACATGCAGACATGCTCTGCAAAACATTCGTTTGGGGTTTCTTTAGCGTTGCTAAAGCGTTGTTTAGTTCTTAGTATGAATATTACATTCAAAACGAAGTCGAAGAGAGCATCGACTGCTTATGTTAATGTTCAGTTAAGTGCCATACGTGATACACGCTTTGGGCGATCATGTCACGGGATTTCCAGGGATTCTTTCAATGTGTTGTTTTGTTCGATTTTTTATCATTCCAAGTGCACCTACTATCACTGGTACGATTCTTGTTTTCAATTTCCACTTTTTTCTATTTAACTTTCAAGTTTTTTTTTATATTTTGACAGTTTTTCAAATTTCTTGGTTGCTATATTACAATCCGCTGGACAAGCCATACCAATTAATAGGCAATTTTTTTCTCTTTGGTTTTTAACAATAATCTCCGGCCTATTTGCTTCAATTTTCCTGTCTTTGTAGATGGTGTAATCCAAAAGAATGGTGAGATCTGCTATTTCTGTAACCGGTGCAGGGTGATGTTCATACCAATGTTTGTTTACATATTTTCCATAGTGTTTACACATTGTCCAGTGTAAATCTTGCCCCACTCTATCGTGAGGATTTTTATATTCATTTTGGAGAAGTACAGAACATCCTGAGATTAGGTGGTTTATTTTTCTTGGAAGTTATCACAGAACCTGCATTTTGGATAGACATTATTATGCATAATATTTACTTGAAAGTTTCTAGTGAAAGAACTTTGGTCTTGCGCAGAAAGAATAAAGCCTTCAGTTTCAGATTTTAATCTAGATATACGTAACCATCGAGGAATATCAAACTTTATCAACATTGGGTTTATTAACACGTCCTGGATAAAGGCCATGCAGAGGTTGGTTTTACCAGCGTTGTTTCATCTGTTCAAGAGCTTTATCCTTGTCTTTCTTTCTCATATTTTTTGCCGCAATAGTTGGTTCTGTTTTGCTTTTCTACAGAATCTACTAAATGTAAATCTTGTTTTTGTTTGCTACCTTTTTTCATCATTGAACACTAGCAGTGTAGCCCGGCGTTGCTCGGGTGTAATGAAAGCTTTAAAACTAATCCATGGTCCAGGAGATCAGACTCTTTGGACGTTGGCACGAAAAAGTAAAAGGCAATAGTTATTTCCAGTTAATCTGAGAAAATCGTATCATGGCTGAGACTAAGAACTACAATTATACATATTTAGAGCCAAACCCGAAGCAAAAACTAAAATAAAATGGCTGAAAAAATACAGACATACAGGCAGATAAACAGACACACACACAAGCATCTTGCCTTTTATATATATATATATATATATATATATATATATATATATATATTATCGATTTTCTGCACTTTTGTAAGAACTGCAACCCTAAAACTTCTGAATATCGTTTCTTATGTCTTTGTCTATGGATGTATCAAATTTGATTAAAATCGGATCATTCCGTCTATAACCCGATTTTTTCGATTATCGATTTTCGATATTTATCTGGGGTACCTTGACACAAAACCTAGCGTAGAATACTCGCAGACGCTTATAGTACAGCTGTGTAAATTTTCAAGAAAATCGGTTCAGCCGTTTCGAAATCTATTGGTAACGGACACACACAGACACACACACACACAAAGTTCCATTTATAAATAAGTTTAGATTTTTTTTCTGCTTTCATGTTGTTTGACTAATTGTATCATCCAGTCCTTTGTTGTTTCTATGCATGTTAGTAAGCCAATAGTTGTTGTCTTGTATGACAATTCTAGCTAAATAAAACCTCTTCCTCCATTACGGATATATATATATAGGCGGTCTACATCAGCCTTTGGATAATGCATCATATGCTTAGAAAGTAGGCGTTCTTTTTGCTAGAATCAATTCGTCTGATGTCGTTTAGAGTCCAGTTTAAGCTGCTGAAGCTATATTGGACCACTGGGATGTCAAGGTTATTAATTGCCATAATTCTGTTCTGCGAATTCAATTATTATTATTATTATGTTGTCATTTTTCATCATATTTCTATTTCTGCTATTGTCGCACAACCTACCATGTCTGTGGAAAGACCTAAGGCAGGTCGTGGTGTGTCGTTATGGCTCCATTTCTTTTATTTCAATATCATCCCTAACGTTACATAGAAAAAGTTCTCCTTAGTGTGTGGACTTTACTTAACAAAACAATTTTTTTGTATATCGCTTAACCTGAGGTTTCCAGGGATAATATAGACTGTGTTGTTTTGTTCCTTTTTTTATAATTCCAAATGCACCTACTACCACTGGCACGATTCTTGTTTTCAATTTCCACATTGTTTTCTATTTCGATTTCTAGGTCTTTATATTTTGACAGTTTTTCGAATTCTTGGTTGCTATATTACAATCCGCTGGACAAGCCATACCAATTAATAGGCAAGTTTTTGTATATCTGGTTTTTAACAATAATGTCTGGCTTATTTTCTTTTGGGCTATTTTAAAACCACATTCTGTCTTGTTAAGTTGACTGGTTAGTGCTATTAATGATATGCAGAATAGTAAGGGAGACAAAGAGTCACCTTGAAATATACATCTTTTGATGTTTATTTCACCAGGGTTATAGGTCCATTTATATGACTGAGGTAAATTTTTGTTTTCCCTATAGACATACATTGTTTGATGATGACGGGTTATACCTTGTACATATTTACATTCTTTTAGCTCCAAGAACGTGGTACACTATCGAATGCCTTACGATAATCTCTCCAGGCAGTACTAAGATTTTTCTTTGTACTGTAGCAGTTTTCCAGGATCATTCTGTTAATAAGCAATTGGTCTTTGCATCCGTAACAGCCACGATTGCAGACTTTTCGTTCAAGCGGTAACATGTCATTTCTTTCCAAGAAAAAATATATCTGTTTTGTTAAAATAGATGTTAATAGTTTGTATGTTGTTGGGAGGCATGGAACTGGTCTGTATTTTTTCGGGTTGTTTGTGTCACTATTCTTGGGTAGAAGAAATGTAAGTCCTTTGGTCATCCATGCAGGAATTTTAGTGGGATCGTCAACCATTTCTTGGAGTTCTTTGGCTATTTTTTTATGTGCTGCATTTAAATAATATAGCCAAAATTTAGGAATTTTATCTATACCTGGAAATTTCCAATTGTGTGCTTTTTTAAGTGCACATTTAACATCCTCTTCTATGATTCCAGACCATGTCTATTCTGGTTTATTTTTGATTCGTTCTATTTCTTGTGCAATCTAATCTACTTTTTTGTTATGTTCTTTAGGGCAAGCCAATATTTTTTCCGAGAACTGTATAACTACTTCCATTTTTTTTGTGGGGGGAGGGATGTCACTTCAATTCTTTTTTTTAACTATTTCCCTGTAAAATTTCTTTGCGTCGTTTTGAAAAATCTTGTTTTGTCTGAATCTTGATCTTTTCTCATAGAGTCTTATTCTTTGAGCCTTATTTGAAGTTATATTATTGTCATTTTTCAACATATTTCGATTTCTGCTATGGTTACACTACCAACCAAGTCTGCGGGAAGACATAAGGCATGTCGTGGCATGTTGTTATGGCTCCATTTCATGTTTTTTTCTATCTTCCCCAACATCCCTAGCGTTACATAGACAAAGTTCTCCTTAGTGTGTGGGCTGTACTTAATAAGACAATTTTTGTATATCTTTTAAGCTGGGGTTTCCAGGGATACTTTCAATTTGTTGTTTTGTTCCATTTTTTATCATTCCAAATGCACCTACTATCACTGGCACAACTCTTGTTTGCAATTTTCACATTTTTTCTGTTTCACTTTCCAGGTCTTTATATTTTGACAGTTTTTTTAAATTCCTTGGTTGCTATGTAACAATCTGCTAGACAAGCCATATCAATTAATAAACAAGTTTTCTCTTTCTGGTTTTTGACAATAATGTCCGGCCTATTTGCTTCAGTTTTTCTGTCTGCGTATAAGGTGTAATCCCATAGTATGGTGACATCTTCTATTTCTACACCCGGTGCTGGGTGATGTTCATACCAGTGTTTGTTTACAGATTTTCCGTAGTGTTTGCACATTGTCCAATGTAAATATTGCCCCATTCTATCGTGGCGATTTTTATATTAATTTGGGGCAAGTACAGAACAGCCTGTGATTAGGTAGTCTATTGTTTCTTGGTGTTTATCAAAAACCTTCATTTTGGATCCATATTTTTATGTATAATATTTGCCTGAAAGTTTCTAGTGAAAAGACTTTGGTCTTGTGCTGCAAGAATAAAACCTTCAGTCTCAGACTTTAATCCAGATGCACGTAACCATCGATGAGTATTTACTTTATCAACATTGGATTTATCGGCACGTACTGGATATTGGCCATGCAGATGTTTGTCTTGCCAGCGTTGTTTCATCTGTTCAAGAGTTTTATCTTTGGCTTTCATTTTCATATTTTTGCCACAATACTTGTTTCTTGGCTTCTGTTTGGCTTTTCTACAGAATCTACTAACTGCAAATCTTGTTTGTATTTAGTGCCTTCTTTTATTATTGGATATTTTTTCTTTCTTTCTTCATGTTGCCTTACTAATTGTATCATCCAGTCCTTTGTTGTTTCTATGTATGTTAGTAAGCCAATAGTTGTTGTCTTGTATGACAATTCTAGCTAAATAAGGCCTCTTCCACCTTCTTTATGGGTATGTATAGACGGTCTACATCAGCCTTTGGATGATGCATCTTATGCTTAGAAAGAAGCTTTCTTGTTTTAGAATCCATTCGCCTGATGTTGTTTAGAGTCAAGTTTAAGATGTTGAAACTATATTAGACAACTGGGATTGCAAGGCTATTAATGGCCATAATTCTGTTCTGAGAATTCAATTCAGTTTTTAATATCATTCGTAGCCTTCTATAGTACTCTTTACGCACTATTTCTTTGATTTTTTTCATGGTGAATATTTTCACTCTCATTTGCACCTAGATATTTATAAGCTTCTTCTGGTTTCAATTCTTTTATTGTTACAGCAGGGTCTAAGCTAATTGAGGATGTTTCTTGTATTGATCCACGTAAACCTGTAGTTTTAGCAGATTTATTCAAATTGAATTTTATTATTATTATTATTATTATTATTATTATTATTATTATTATTATTATTATTTCTTTTGATTTCAGTACTCATTTTATTTTGTGGCCCTACCAGAAATGGCTTTATGTCATTTTCTAATGTTCATACGTGTTCAATATAAAAAAAACAGTGATGCCATAATTTTTTCATACGAAAAGCTTTCCGTAATGGGTCAGCTGCATTTCTGAGAAACGTTTTTGTATTGTTTATGCCATGGTCTTTAACAAAGATATTGGAAACTTTTCCTATGAATCTGAGACCTTCTACTACGACTGTAACGATATATATATATATATATATATATATATATATATATATATATTGTTTAATTACTTAGTTTCTAGTTATAATAAGATTACACCAATGCACATTAGTATTAAAAAGTGTTCATAAAATTGTAGAACTTTTGAATATTTTCCGTGTGTTAACGAGTTATTACGCGACCTAGGTTTCTACCATGTGTGGTGTCTTCAGGCGATTTGCAATAACTGATTATACCGTAAGGGCGTATTTTTGACAAGAAATTATAACGTTTTCATCCATTGTTGTATGAACCTAAAAGGTATTTGTTAGTATGGTTAAACTTAGTCATGATTTCCGTTCTTTCATTCAATAGTTCGTTTTTGTTTGGAAATAGCATAATCTCTGACTTACCTTCATGCCACGTGAGCGTTAAAAATGGAATATATATATATATATATATATATATATATATATATATTAGATTTCCACTTCAATATGCTTTTAATTTGATATGAGTACATGAATAATTACAGACATGTATATGCATACATATATATGTATAACAACGTTTAATTTATAACTTATGCTCTATTATAACTTAAAAATTAATAATTACTAGCAGTATAGCCCGGCGTTGCTCGGGTGTAATGAAAGCTTTAAAACTAATCCATGATCCTAGTGCTCAGACTCTTTGAACGTTGGCACGAAAGACCAAAAAGCAATAGTTGTTTCCAGTTAAAGCGAAACCGTAGACTGAAAGAAAAATGAATGGATGTAAGTCAAATTTTCATTTCCTGGTATATATATATATATATATATATATATATATATATATATATATATATATTATCGATTTTCTTCACTATTGTAAGAACTGCAACATTGAAATTTCTGAATATCGTTTCTTATGTCTTTGTCTATGAGTGTATCAAATTTGATTAAAATCGGACCACTCCTTCTATAAACCGATCTATTCGATTATCCATTTTCGATATTTATCGGGGGTACCTCGACACAAAAACCTTCCTTAGAATACTCGTCGACACTTATAGTTCAACTGTGTAAATTTTCAAGAAAATCAGTTCAGCCGTTTCGGAGTCTGTAGGTAGCAAACACAGACACACATAGACATAGTTCTATTTATAAATAAGTTTAGATTTTACTAAATAAAAGATCCACTCAATACTAAATTTCTTTTATTAACTACAATATACTTTAATTATTAATTTAATTATTTAATCATATTAATAACACAAATATTTCAGCCCTTTTACTCATGAAGTAATTTTTAAAAAATCCAACTTGCTGTTAAAAATTATTTACCTATTTAAGTATTATGTGGTTCCACTAGATTCCTTACTCAGACAAAATAATTTTCTTTTAAAATTAATTACCATGTTTCATTTATACTCTAACATAAATAAAAAAATGAATATTATTTTAATAAAATAAAAAACCCACACAATACTAAATTGTTGTTTCAAATAGAATTTAACTAAGAATACCGCAATT
>JBBBDQ010025093.1:50000-127500 GCA_037127315.1 Ascarosepion bandense
TTTAAAATTGATCGCAGACAGTAACCATATTTCGAGAGTAAGTAAAGTTGACCTATCCCTGACTCTGATTTATTTTTTCGACAGATAGCACAAAAAATCGAAAGAGTGCTTTTCCGAAGTATGACTATCTTTTCCTTTAGTCGCTGGTCCTGGGTATGACTGTAAACTGCATCCGGCAGCAAGGCCTTCTGATTGGGAGGTTGTGAGGGGCATGGAACAACGTCTTAATTGCTGCTATTCCCAGGTCCACCCTGACCCAGAGTGGGAGCACCTGGGTCAAAACACTATGAAAGTATAAAAATAGACTTTTAGAGAAAAATATACATTTTTGAATGATAAATTTTTTCTCAATAATACAGTTTTGAAAAAACATATTACCAGCAATATATTTCTGAATACAAAACTAGAAGACATTTTCAGTTTCTAAAATAAATTTCATCAAAATCTGACTTTCTTACTATAACCGAACATTAAAGAAAATTACCTTAAAACCCTACCTTTTTGGCATTAAATAACCCACAAACTCAAACTCCTTTAGTCGCTATAGTACATATCCCCCAAATCCGGTTGATATCCTGTTGTGTTTGAACATCTATAAACTTCTCTTTTATAATTGTGAGTTCAATTCCTGGCTACAACAGTGGAGAACAAATAACTTACAGAGTTGAGTTAAAGGGAGATAACTACATGACGGAAAGAGAATTATATACCCCAGAGATCGAAATAAAGTGTTTGGATCGAAATTCTAAACCCTGAAGAAGGTCGGAGCAGACAATAGCAGAAACGTCGTGGATATGGCAATAAAGATGAGGGCAACACCCTGAACAATTTAAATAACGTATAAAGCTGACAGTTCAGATACTTCTGAACGGGTTTTATGCAATGAGAAGCATATGAGAGCCTCGATTTGATGAGGTTATCTCAGAATATGACGCAAGTTTTCAGTTTCATCTTTTGGTTTTGCGATGTTGAGCGAAATTTGGTCTAGCTTACCTATTGTATGTCTGACTTCCATGTCTTTAACGTTTCTTCATTTTCTTCTTCTTCTTCCTCTTCTTCTTCTTCATTCTTCTTCTTCATTCTTCTTCTTCTTCTTCATCATTCTTCTTCTTCTTCTTCTTCATTTTTCTTCTTCTTCATTCTTCTTCTTCTTCTTCATTCTTCTTCTTCTTCTTCTTCTTCATCATTCTTCTTCTTCTTCTTCATTCTTCTTCTTCATTCTTCTTCTTCTTCTTCATTTTTCTTCTTCTTCATTCTTCTTCTTCATCTTCTTCTTCATTCTTCTTCTTCTTCTTCTTCATTCTTCTTCTTCATTTTTCTTCTTCTTCATTCTTCTTCTTCTTCATTCTTCTTCTTCTTCATCATTCTTCTTCTTCTTCATTTTTCTTCTTCTTCATTCTTCTTCTTCATTCTTCTTCTTCTTCATTCTTCTTCTTCTTCATTTTTCTTCTTCTTCATTCTTCTTCTTCTTCATTCTTCTTCTTCTTCTTCTTCATTTTTCTTCATTCTTTTTCTTCATCATTCTTCATTCTTCTTCTATTTGCCTAGTCCTTTCTAGACGTAGGCGATCATGGCTGTCTACGTCTCCTTATCCTGGTAGCTCTTAGCACGCTGTCTTCTGTTACCCCACAGAACCGCCGTGCCGTCATTCACCTGCTCAGGCCCTTCAAATATGTTATCCGTTGCTTTTCTCCGTCTCTTTTCCCCTCTATCTGGCCTGTTAGTATCAAGTTCTCCAAGCCCTCCTTCCTCATTACATGTCCCATGAATTTCAGTTGTCTCTTCCTGGTGCTCACTATTAATTTCCTTTTCGTTTCCATTCTTTCTAACACCTCATCATTGCTCACATGCTCGGTCAATGATATCCACAGTATCCTTCTGTAGAATCACATTTCAGCTGCTTCAAGTTTTTCCTTCAGCTTCGATGATATTGTCCGACATTCACTGCCATAATGAAGAATCGACATCACATAGCAATCTAGTACTCTCTTCTTTGTTTCCAATGAAAGTTTCCTTAATACTTTAATCAGCTTCTGGAATGCGTCATTCACCATGCGAATTTGCCTTCGGATCTCTGTGTCGCACATTCTATCTCCTGTTAGAACGCTTCACAGGTATTTAATTTTCGTACCTGCTTGATTTTAACATTACCCACCTGTATTTGGTATTTATAGCTGCTCTTTTTGTTGATGACCATGCATTCGGTTTTTTTTTTCAGTTTATTTGTAGTCCCTTCTTGTCGCTCTCTTCAGCTACCTTCTGTAGGACGTCGTGCAGTTTCCTTTCTGTGGTTGCAATCAGCACTGTGTCATCTGCGTATTTTGTGTTGTTCAAATTGCGACCTCCTATTGCAAATCATGGCATGGGATCTAGGGTCCTCAAAATATTCTCGCTGTGTAAGTGTACATATCCCTCAAACAGGGTTAATATCGTGTTGTGTTTGAGTAAACTTCTGCAGTAGACCCGCTGCCAACCCAGGTAATAAAACCCAATCTGACCTGCTATTTAACTCATAGCTGGAGGGAGAAACGTCGGATTAATAACTTTCACAAGAGTATATTTGCGTAAGTGAATGAAACGAATTCGAATGGAATTCGAACTTGGCTCAATATATACATATTTTTTTATCATATCACCCCGAGCAAAGCGGTAACGCCACTGATGCGCAGGGGGCTACGTCTATTGAACAGGTGAAGAGGCTCATCAGTGGCGTTACCGACTTGCTTGGGGTGATATGATTAAAAAGAAAAATACCCATGTCAAAATATCTACGTGTTCAATTGATATAACGGTTTTATGTCCATGATATATCTTTGCGAATATTTATTTTATAATTTCTTCTCTAGTACGTAGGTCGGAGCTTACTACGACCGAAACATTGTGAATATGGCAATACAGAATAAGACAAAAATCTGAACAAATTAATTAATGTAAATGATTACAACAGCCCATCTCAGAAGTATAGACATGCCTATAAGAATTTTAATATTTAGTCCATAGCTGAACCTACAATCGTTACTTCGCTAGTGGATAATTCCTAAAGATGGCACAACCAAAATTGATTTCTACCCGCCGGATAGACTGTTTGAACCGATGAAACTTCTTTTTGCAATACTTAACATCCGTAATATGTAAACTATTAATTGTGGCCAAGGAAAAGTTCATCCAGATACGAATATTTGTGACCAATATTTTAATATTCTTATGTAGCAACATCGAAAGAGTTCGTTTCTTTATTAGAACAATTTTAAATCCAGCCAAAAAAACTATTAAAAAAAGAAGCCCCAACCATTCCCAGCCATATTAAAAGACTGCACTTGCAACATATAATTTGCCGTTCAGAAAATTACTCTTACCTATCTTTACCGACTGTATTTTGTCGGTGACGCCATAATCAACGATGTTTACGATTTAACTATGAAAAAACGTATCTTCGATAATTACCGCAATGCTCATTAGTAACTTCGAGGATTTCGACTGGCGACACGAATCAGGATGAGACAGTCATCGAGTCTATAAACCTAAACGTTTTTTTTAATGACATATCGTTTCAAAACGAAAACGATATAGCTTTCCATATATAAGGGTGGAGTGTGAACCGATCTATCTATCGCCCTGTTCACAACCCACCCTCGTCTACTGAACAGGTTAAGAGGCTCATCCCTTGTTCCCTGTTTAGGATGTGGTTTCCGACTTTTCTCTTTTCCAATCTTCTCACTTTGGTTTCTTTTTTTTTTCCAATTGGAGTAGATAGATCTATCTATCGCCCGGTTCACACTCCACCCTCGTCTATTGAACAGGTTAAGAGGCTCATCCCTGGTTCCCTGTTTAGGATGTGGTTTCCGACTTTTCTCTTTTCCAATCTTCTCACTTTGGTTTCTTTTTTTATTTCAATTGGAGTAGATCGCCCGGTTCACACTCCACCCACGTCTATTGAACAGGTGAAGAGGCCCATCCCTTGTTTCCTGTTTAGGATGTGGTTTCCGGCTTTTCTCTTTTCCAATCTTCTCACTTTGCTTTCTTTTTTTTTCAATTGGAGTAGATAGATCTATCTATCGCCCGGTTCATACTCCACCGTAGTCTATTGAACAGGTTAAGAGGCTCATCCCTTGTTCCCTGTTTAAGATGTGGTTTCCGGCTTTTTTCTCTTTTCCAATCTTCTCACTTTGGTTTCTTTTTTTTTTTTTCAGTTGGAGTAGATAGATCTATCGCCCGGTTAATACTCCACCCTCGTCTATTGAACAGGTTAAGAGACTCGTCCCTTGTTCCCTGTTGAGGATGTGGTTTCCGGCTTTCTCTTTTCCAATCTTTTCACTATTACGTAGACCCCAGCACATCAGTGGCGTTACCGCCTTGCTCGGGGTGATACGATTAAAAAAAATATATATATATAATTTTTTCTTTATAGTTTTCTTTATAATGGTTTAACCTCATTCACGGAAGAAAGGACAGCTAGTGTGCAGGTTGTTGGGAGATAAATACCAAGGTAGAAGAGATGTCTAAGTAAGGATAAGAGAAACATATTAATCAAGGAGATTGACGGCAGTTGACGTAAATTTGTAAATTTATAATTTTATAGATTTAGGGGAAACAAGCAAACGGGAGGGAGTTTCATAAACAAGACTGATAATGTAGAACTAGTGGTTATATATTACTACTTCAGCAGTTAATGTGAGTGTGCTTGATGCCAACATAATGTCACGTCGATGCGGCACCAGTGAAAGAAGCTCTTGAGAGCAGAAGCCGTGAAAATATTTGTAGAAAAGACAGAGGGAAGCCACACACAAATGACACACTTCATGTGTTCATTTATAACTTAGGCTCTAATAATTTTTGTTAGTTCTAACGTTATTATAGGGGATAATTTTCTCAAATACGAGACGAATATGTACTATAACAAATTTTAAAAGTATATATATATATATATATATATTAAATCATTTCATCCCGAGCAAGGCAGAAATGCCACTGATGAGCGGGGGGCTACATAACTGTAAAAAGATTAATTAGAAAAGAGTGAGGAGTACAAACTAGTTAGAAAGGAGCAATAGAAAGCTGAGAAAGCAGGTGCGATGACAGATATATAGGTGGAGAGAAAGGGAAGTTTATACGGGGGTGGGGAGAGAGCTAGAGTCTAGTGGTTAGTAGATGAGTATTGACTTTACATTTAAATATCTGGAGGTTGTAGCCGTCCAGAAAGCAAGAATATGGGAGCGAGTTCCACAGGCGGGAAGTGCGAGAGAAGAAGCTGCAGGAGTAGAATTGTCGTCTGCATTTGGCTAACCTGACTGTGAATGGGTGGGACCCAGTTGCCAGTCTGGTTGCACGAGTAAACACCTGTTGAGTGTAGAAAAGACAGAGCGAAGCCACACACCGTTGGTGATACACTAACTTAAGGCGAGCTACCAATTCAGGACCGACTACGTTGCTGATCCTCTTATGGATCTTGTCGAGATATTCGAAACGAATAGCAGGAGCACCCGACATAGATATGGCAAAAGTATTCAATGCACAGACGATTGGTAGATTTAACAATATGTCAGATGGATTTTGACGAGAAAAATTTTCTGGTCCGCAGTTCTAGATGTAGCTAAATGTATAGCTATAATTTCGATATAGTCTTTCCACATGAGGTCAGTTGAGAGATTGAGGCCAAGGAGGCGCAGTGTGTTGCTTTCTAGGAGACTAGTGTCATCCATACTGTTGGAAGGTAGAAATGTTTCTCTATGGTGGTTAAAAAAGAGCAGCTTCGTTTCGGAAGCATTATGGTAAATATAGTTATCCGGTTTCCTATTTGCATATTCATATCTTGCCTCTTGTCCTCCAGGATAGATAGACCGTTCAATTTAACCCTGTCACGTGGCGAAGTTGAGCTGGGTATACGTCTGTTCCAAGTGTATAGACCGAAAAGAGAAAAGTTTGGCTTAGTGAATATGAAAATTATATATTTAGTAAGTAAGTAATTATATATTTAGTAAGTATCATAACTTGTTTTGAGGAAGAGGAACTCTGAATTCAAACAAGCCTGGAAAAAGTTAGGCACCGTCATCCGGTTTTTCCGAAGACACTATTCTACTGCGGCTTCAGAACATATGGGGAAGAAAGGTAATACGCAGAAATTAAACGAGACTGGAGAGGTTTAGGCTCCGTTAGGCTCTCTTTCCGATAACACACCATTCTACAGCGGCTGTAGAACGTATGGTGAAGAGAGGGAATGCTCTGAATTCAAACGAGACTGGAAAGGTTTGAGCTCCGTCAGGCTCTCTTGCCCGAGACACACCATTCTACAGCGGCTGCAGAACGTATGTTAAAGAGAGGAAATGCGCTGAATTCAAACGAGACTGGAGTGGTCTGTGCTTCGTCAGGCTTTCTTGCCCGAAACACACCATTCTACAGCGGCTGCAAAACGTATGTTTAAGAGAGGGAGTGCGCTGAATTCAAACGAGACTAGAGAGGTTTCAGCTACGTAAGGCTCCCTTGCCCAAAGACACACCATTCCACAGCAGCTGCAACAACCGGACTAGGAAAAGGAAAACTGAACATGCAGCTTTGCCCCTGACACATTAATTCTGCTCCGGCTTACGTACATGGGGTGTAAGTGAATGCAACGAATTCAACTGGAAACAATTTTTACTTTTAAAGGGAAATGTTTATTGATTAGTGAATAAGCAATCAATACTTAAAAATTAAATTATATTCTACAGTAGTCAGACTTATGATTTGGTCAAAATAATATTCAATTCTTACTCCGATGAAAAACTTTAAAGTTTGAAAAATAATTTTAGCTCTTCGTGAAAACATTATCCGTATGGAAATTTTGCACTTATCTTCATTTGGCTCTTTCGATGCAAATTATTTAATTAAATGTTTTTTTTAATCTAATGACATTTAGCTTTTTATTAAGCAGTTTTATATTATCGTTCTTAGATTAAAAAAAAAATGAATGCCGGCGGACTTGAACGAGACTACAACCACCTTTAAATTTGATATTTTTCATTTTGTTTTCTTTTTTCAGGACTGTCTTATCGGTTATTATATAAAGTTTCCGATTATCAAAAAAGATTTGAAAAAATATCAATATTTGAACAATTTTAGTGGGCGCTCACTTTCTCATACAACGTTATAGTAAATTTATCCTGCATTTTGGAACCACTTGCGTTGGGGTCGCTTTGTTTTTTTGTTTTTTTTTAGGGGTGGGGACGAGTTGGTGCTCTTGTTTTTGTCTTTTCCAAGTTTTCCTCATTTCTTACGATGGCATCTTCCTCGGAAACTCCAAGAATGGCTTTATTCAAAAATTTCGCAAAGAATTCAGTAGTTGAATATGCGCAAGCAAAAAAGTTAATTACACAGGAACGATTTACTATAAGGTTGGATGAAAAACCGAGCCTCGATTTACTATAAGTTTGTATGAAAAACTGAGCCCCTCCCCGAAAATGTTTAAATATTGAAATTTGTACAATTTTATTTGTGTGTCGGAAAGTTTAGAGTTTTGTCGATAAGACTGCACTGAAAAATTAAAAAAAAAGATAATAACCAATTTAAATGTCGGGGTAATGTCGTACCGGCGAGTGGTTCCAAAATGAAGGATCGATTTAGTATAACGTTGTATGAAAAACTGAGCTCCCCTGCTAAAATTGTTAAAATATTGAAATTTTTCCAATTTTTTTTTTTTTTTTTTTTTGTCAATCGGAAATTTTACGGTGTAATTGATAAGATTGCTCTGAAAACAGTAAAACAAAAAACAATGTGGTGGTAGTCTCCTTCAGGTCCGCCTGAATGCCAGGTATTAAGGTGAAAATAATTTATTCAGACTCGCCATATAATCGAGATGCGTAAAGATAAACCGAAAAGTTTAAAATTGGAATTAAGCTTTATTCAATTCAATTTGAATATTGCTAAAAAACGGGGTTCGACCATTTATTTTACAGTCGAGTATTCACTTACGCGCAAATACCCTTGGGAAAGGTATTAATCCGTCTCTTCCTTTCAGTTAAGGGTTAAATAAGAGGACAGATTGGGTTCTATAGCCTTGGCTGGCAACCAGTCTACCGCAGAAAGCAAGAGCAAGAGCAACCTACTGCGGGATAATCTTCTGTCCAGTCAGTCATGCCTGTTCCAAGACATGATCGCCTAAGCGTGTATCATTTATGGCACTTAACTGACTGACTGAATATAAGAGTTGTAAACATGATTAAGGCTTCTACTGGGCATAAAGCGGGGGATCGATTTCCTATTGTTTTTAAGTAATAAACTGATCCCCCACTAATTACTACATAGTAATATAGTACATCACTTCCCCTGTTTAGTTATGAGTCAAATAATAGGACAGTTTGGGTTCTATAGCCATAGTCGTCAACCAGTCTACCGTAGAAAGCAATGGCAACCTACTGCGGGATAATCTTCTGCCCAGTCCGTCAAGTCTCTTTCGAGACATGATCGCCCAAACGTGCTTCACGTATGGCACTTAACTGATTGATTTCGAAGGGAGACAACTATGGTTGCTTTCAACACAAGATAATTGCATAAAAATCTAGTTTTCATATATATTCATACATAATTTTAATTTTATCTTAAGTAATGTTCAAAAATGTAAAAATATTTTACAAACACAATTGCAAAAAATTCATAACTATTGAACAATTACAGGACGTGGGTGATAATTGCTCTCCCTAAATTTATGCATTTTGTATCCTTAGTAAAGTTTGCTGTTTAGATATTTCTCCCGTTTTTGTTTTATCAATCATTTACAAAGGCTTGTTATGCAGGTTACGCGCTGCTTTCTTCTGCTATCCTAGCCTTCAGGACTTCCTGAAACGAAAATTTCATTAGAAACAAAGAAAAGAGTACTGAACAGATATGTGATATCAGTGCTATCAGTCAGTTACGTGTTGCTTGTACGATCTTTCGAGATATGACTGAAAAGATTTTTCAGCAGTAGGCTGCGATAAACTGATTCTATCCAATCTGTTTGCTATTTAACCCATAGCTGGAGAGAGAAGCTACGGATAAATACCTTTCCCAAGAGTATTTGCGTGTAAGTAAATGCAACATATTCAAGTGGAATTCGAACTCTGCTCCCCGATTTCTCTTTCCGAGTCGATATCCACTCTGCCGCAAATCAGTACTCCAATATCGCAGTGATACTGGATAATCTCCTTAAAGATTAAGAGACTCGGGGCTACAGAAATGTGGTTCTACAGAAGTATGCTGAGATTAAAATGGATTGAATATTTGAGTACCGCGGAATTTTAGAGAAAATAAAAACAAAATCGAAACGTATAATTTGCATCAGGAATAGACAATTGAATCTTCTGGTTCTGAAAACAAGGCAAGAGATCTTGGAAAATCTGACACTCACAAGAGCTACTGAAGAAAAGCTGGACAGATGAAAACAACGAATAACCTACTTAGCTTGAGTAAATATGTGACAAAACAAGAGTTAAAATCAATAGCATAATCCTTAGCATCCTTCTGTAGAACCATACTTCAGTTGTTTCAGGTATGTTCATCAAATAGGGGGATATGAGTTGTGGTGCAGTGGATATGAACTCGAAACGACAAATCGGGGAGCCGAGTTCGAGTTCCAGTTGAATTCCTTGCATTCACATACACATAAATACCCTTGGAAAAGGTATTCATCTGTCCCTTCCTTCCAGTTAAGGGTTAAATAATATACAGATTGGGTTCTATAGCCTAGGCTGGCAACCAGTCTACCGCAGAAAGCAATGGCAACATACTGTGGGATAATCTTCTGTCCAGTCAGGCATGTCTCTTTTGAGACAAGCGTGTATCACATATGGCAATTAACTGACTGACTGAATATAATAATTGGAAGCATAATTAAAAATTATACTGGGCATAAAGTGGGGGGTCGGTTGTCTATTGTTTTAAAGTAATAAACTGATCCTCCATTAATTAATATTTACTAATATAATACATCTCTTCTACCTCTAGCAATGAGTCAAATCATAGGACAAATTGGGTTCTATAGCCTTGGATGGCAACCAGTCTACTACAGAAAGCAATGGCAATCTACTGCGGGATAAACTTCTGCCCAGTCAGTCATGTCGCTTTCGGGACATGATCACCCAAAGCGTGTGTCACATATGGCACTTAACTGACTGACTGAGTATAATAGTTTGAAAAATAATTAAAACTTCTACTGAGTATAAAGTGAGGGAACGGTTTTCTCTTGTTATGAAGTAATAAACTGATCTCTAATAATTATACTTAATTTAATAATGTAATATAATCTATCCATTCTCCCTCCAGCTATGAGGTAAATGGCAGAACAGATTGGGTTCTATAGCCTTGGCTGGCAACCAGTCTTCCGCAGAAAGCAATGGCAACCTACTGCGGGATAAACTTCTGCCCAGTCAGTCATGTCACTTTCGAGACATGATAGCCTAAAGTCTGTATCACGTATGGGACTTAACTGACTGACTATCAAATAGTGAGGAGGCAACCTTCTATGTAACACCTGAGGTTTGGCAGCATCTAACGATATAGACGGATTATTGTTTGTAAGTATCTGCTCTTCGTGCTCTAAGAGTGTGTTTTCTCCATTGCGATGTCTCTTTGGTACTGAGAATTTTGTGCCCAGACATTGCTTGATATCTTGACTTACGACCGACACTTACCATAATATCATCTGATTATTTTCCACGACGACGAGGCGAGAGACGTCATGTATGTACGTTAGACCATTCGTTTATAAAATCAACATTGCATTCGGTGTAAGTGCTGGGGTCCGATGTGATAAGTACCAAAACAAATCTTAGTTTCGTAGCTTATATGAATTTGTGTCTAAAATTATATCTAAGCAGAGAAACTTTTACTGTTTCATGAATAAATCTAAATAAAGTTTATATGTATTTTTATTAGGTACATTGAATGGAAAGTATATTCAAACCAGAATTTGAATTGTGTATCACAAGCAAAATATTATTTTTTGTTGTATTCGGTAAGCAGAGACTGTGAAATAATTGCAAATATATTATAGAAAAGAGTATTGAATAAAACATGTTAGAATATTTGGTTGACCATCTTCTCTGTCCCGGTGATAGTCCTTAAGAGGTGTGTCCCTGAACTTTCCCCTGTCCTCTCTAAACTGTTTAACTACTGCCTTTCTGCTTCCTGCTTTCCTGCATGCTGGAAATTCTCCTCAGTCGTTCCTGTCTTTAAGAACTGTGGTGAACCCTCGGACCCATCCAACTATCGCCCGATCAGTCTTCTACCAATATTCGGGAAAGTGTTCGAGGCTATAATAAATGCTGAAATAGTTCATCATCTCACCGCCCACAAACTGTTCTCCGACAGGCAATATGGATTCCGATTTGACAGGTCCACAGCCGACCTGCTAACTACTGTAACGGAGTACATGCTACAGGCCCTTGATGAGTCTGACGAGGCTCGCGCGGTTGCTCTGGATATCTCCAAGGCTTTCGACAGGGTTTGGCACCCTGGCCTCCTATGCAAACTACGCGGTTATGGTATTACCGGTCGCCTGCTTGACCTAATCCAATCTTTCTTAAATAACCGCAAAATGAAGGTCGTTCTGAATGGGCGTGCCTCTTCGTCCTACAGCACGAATGCTGGTGTCCCACAAGGCTCTATCCTGGGCCCAACGCTCTTCCTTATTTTCATCAACGACCTCCCAGATGAGATCAGGTCCCAAGTAGGCATCTACGCAGATGACACTACAATATACTCCCGCTCCAGTAAGGAACCTGTCGTGGCGGACAGACAAAATCTCGCTGCTGACCTTGAGCGGGATCTACACTCTGTGGTGAACTGGGGCAAGAAGTGGCTTGTCAACTTCAATTCCTCGAAGACCAAGCTGTTGTCTGTCAACCATTACAGGCAACCTCTTCTGCCTCCCATAAGCATGGACCAGATGATTCTCCCGGAGAGTAATACACTACGCCTCCTCGGACTTACCCTGTCCTCAGACCTCAAATGGAAGCACTATATTGAATCCATAGCAAAATCTACTGCTAAGAAGATTGGGTCACTATGTCGATCCAGGATGTTTTTTCCACCTGAATCCATCCTGCATATATACAAGTCAACCATCCGTCCGTGCATGGAGTACTGCTGCCATTTATGGTCAGGTGCCCCTGCCGTTCTCCTCAGTGTTCTCGACAAGCTCCAAAGGAGAGTCTGTAATGTGATAGGTTCTGATCTGGCGACTCGTCTGCAGCCACTTTCCCATCGTCGAAATGTGGCCTCCCTCTGTCTCTTCTATAAATACCTTCATGGCTTCTGCTCGGATGAGCTTAAGTCACTGATGCCTCCTCAACAGGTGTTTACCCGTTCAACCAGACTGGCAACTGGGTCCCACCCATTCACAGTCAGGTTAGCCAAACGCAGACGACAATTCTACTCCAGCAGCTTCCTCTCTCGCACTTCCCGCCTGTGGAACTCACTCCCGTATTCTTGCTTTCCTGACGGCTACGACCTCCAGAAATTTAAAAGCAAAGTTAATACTCACCTACTAACCACTGGCCTCTAGCTCTCTCCCCTCCCCTGTATAACCTTCCCTTTCTCTCCGCCCATGTACCTGTCATTGCACCTGCTTTCTCAGTTTTCTATTGTTCCTTTCTAACTAGCTTGTACTCCTCACTCTTTTCTAATTAATCTTTCTACATTTATGTAACCCCCTGCACATCAGTGGCGTTTCTGCCTTGCTCGGGGTGAAATGATTAAAAAAAAAAAAAAAAAAAAAAAAATAATAGGGACTGTTGTGTGATTATTTGTATATATATATATATATATATATATATATATATATATATATATATATTCTAAACATATACTGTTAAATATAAGAGACAATAAATGTCTATTATGTTTAATCATTAGCTGTTCTAAATGTCGTATTTTTGCTTTAATTTCAGTTGAAAATAAAGAAAAAAATTATCCAACATTTGGATAATTTTTTATTAATTTGGTTCTAAGCTTTCGGCTCATATGAGCCATCTTCAAAGAGGCTATCACGCGATCACGCGGTGTGACGTCATAGAACCGCATTGCAAATTTGCGAACTGCGTTTGTTATTTTTGGTAAATATTGCCGTTGCTTAGCGGAGTTTTATGTCAACACAGAATAAAATCGACGGTGATGGTGGATGCTATTGTGTTACCCTCTTAACCTCTCTGAAGATGGATCATGTGAGCCGAAAGCTTTGAACCAAATTAATAAGAAATTTTCCAAATATTTATTTTCCAAATCTTAATTTTCAACTGAAATTAAAGCCAAAATACAACGTTTAGAACGGCTCATGATAAACATAATAGGCATTCAGTGTCTCTTATATTTAACAGTATATGTTTAGAAAATTATTTTCTGCCTCGATATACTAAATACATATATATATATATATATATATATATATATAGTGTACGAGTGGACCCATGATGTCAAATGCCCGCAAAATATTCTTTTATCGATATGCTGTCTAAAATGACAACAACATATATATTGATATATCAAAACATATAAAAAATTCAATTTTGGATAATTTCCACGTTCTAATGAACGTTAGCAATTTGTCAACCGTTTTATTTGAAGCAGAAAAAATATTACAATAAATTTTAGCAAGACGGTTTTGCGATTATTTTGTTTACCATAACTGACACCTGTTAAGGTGATGTCGGAAAGAGATTGAAAGTACTTGGGTACATTGAGAAATGAATGATGATAACATCTGTCAACGTTACAGGTGATTTCTGACACCTTTCATTTATAATACGCGAAAGTTTATTCGTGAGTATGAACTGATTTTATTAAAAGTTAACAGGCAGAATGCTTGCAATTATTTTAATCTGACATGGCTGACAGAAACTTAAAATACACACACACACACACACACACACACACACACACACACACACGCAAACACACACACACACACACACACATATATATATAGCAGTATAGCCCGGCGTTGCTCGGGTGTAACGAAAGCTTTAAAACTAGTCCATGGTTCTGGAGCTCAGACTCTTTGGACATTGGCCCGAAAGACTAAAAAGCAATAGTTGTTTCCAGTTAAAGCGAAAGGAAAATGAATAAATGTAAGTCAAATTTTGATTTCCTGGTATCGATATCAAATAAATTTTTTTTTCGTCGTAAACTGAATTTTGACGGCTAAATAAGTCCTCTGAGTAAATGGTATCATGGCTGAGTCTAAAAACTACAATTATAGCTACTTAAAGCCAAACTCGAAGCAAAAACTAAAATAAAAGGGCTGAAAAACTACAGACATACAGGCAGATAAACAGACACACACAAACATCTTGCCTTTTATATATATATATATATATATATATATATATATATATATATTATCGATTTTGTGCACTATTGTAAGAACCCTGAAACTTCTGAATATCGTTTCTTATGTCTTTGTCTATGAGTGTATGAAATTTGATTAAATCTGACCACTCCTTCTATATCCCGATTTATTCGATTATCGATTTTCGATATTTATTTGGGGTACCTCGACACAAAATCTAGCTAGCAACACTCGTACACGCTTATAGTAGAACTGTGTAAATTCTCAAGAAAATCGTTTCAGCTGTTTCGGAGTCCATAGGTAATTGACACACACACACACACACACAGACAAAGTTCCATTTATAAATAAGTTTATATATATATATATATATATATATATATATATATAGAGAGAGAGAGAGAGAGAGAGAGAGAGAGAGAGAGAATAAGGTTGACCAGACATAAAAGAAAGCAATGCCAATTCTGGAAGTTCACTGACGTTAGGAACCATTCTAAGTGACATTAAAATATACCCTTAACTATAGTTAAATGAATGGCATAGATTTGCCGAACTTTTTTTTTTTTTTAAAAAAGACAAAGTTTATATCTTATTACTTGCACTACAAAGCGGAATGACATTATGTCGGTAATTCACGAGACTTTATAACCGCGATGTTTGGGCCAAGGAAATTTTAAGTCTGGGTTTAAATGAAACTTAACAGAGAGGATAAGAACAATAAGAAATAAGAAATTTTAACACTTCGTTATTTTTGAGTAAGTCAGGCCTTTAAGAACATCTTTGCTTTTACTGTAGTTTTTAAAGAATTAATCACAAAAAATCACAGAGCTAAGTGTTGCCTTTGCAATATTCCACTCGGCAATTAAAGAAGAAAGTATACTAATTACATCTTTTTTCTACCGGGTTCAGGTCCGAACAAACGTTAAAGTATTGTTGATATCTCCTTCTTATGGCCGAGGCAGTTTAAAGACGGTCACGTTAAGTTTTGTTGGGAAACATTAAAACGAAACGGAAATATATTTAAAGTCCAGTGTTTATTCTTCTTCATCCATGTGCCGCGTTCTCTCACGATATAGACGATAATGGCTCTCCACAACTCCGCTTTTCAGCTATACATTCATACTAGATCGTCAAATAAACGTCTGTCTGTTTTCTTATCTCCCTCTGTTTATCAGTATTGCATTGAATACTGCTATAATATCTAGCCGGACGCCCCTGCTATTCATATCAGGGTTCTCGACAGGCTCCAAAGAAGAATCTCTAATGTGATCGGTCCTGACCTGGCAGCTCAACACCAGCCACCTTCTCACCGGCGGGAGGTGGTTTCTCTCTGTCTCTTCTACAAATATTTTCATGACTTCTGCTTTGACGAGAGTAGCTCACTGATGCCCCCTTCACAAAAATTTACTCGCGCAACTAGAGTGGCGAGTAGGTTCCACCCTTTGAGCATTAAAAAAGTCAATTGCAGCCATCACTTCTACTCCATCATCTTCTTTCCTCGCACTTCCCGCCCGTGGAACTTCCTTCTGTATACTGGCTTTCCTGACGGTTACAATCTCCAAGAACTTAAATGCAATATCAACTGCCATCTCTTATCCACTTGAATCTAGTCCTTCTGTCATCCTTTCCTCATCAGCCCCGTATATCCTGTTCTTTTTCTTTCTCACTCTTCTTCTTCTTCTATGTGCCCTGTCCCTTCAGGACGTAGGCGATCATGGATCTCCACGTCTCTCTATCCCTTGTGGCTCTTAGTATGTTTGCTCCTGTTGCTCCTGGCAACCCCCGTTCCGTCATCCACCTGATCAGACTCTGCAGATATGTTATCCGCTGCCTTCCTCTGTCTCTCCTTCCTTCTATCTGTCCAGTCAGTATCAGGTTCTCCAGGCTCTCCTTCCTCATTGCGTGTCCCAGGAACTTCAGTTGTCTCTTCCTGATGCTCAGCATCAATTTCCTTTTTGTTGCCATTCTTTCTAACACTTCGTCGTTGCTTGTATGCTCAGTCCACGATATCCGTAGCACCCTTCTGTAGAACCACATTTCGGCCGCTTCCAGTTTTGTCCTCATTTTCAATGATATTGTCCAGCATTCACAGCCGTACTGAAGAACTGACATCACGTAGCAGTCTAGCACTCTTTTCTTCGTTTCTATTGAGATCTTCCTGTGTGTTAGTATTTTGCTCATCTTCTGGAACGCGTCCTTTGCCATGCCAATTCGCCTTCGGATCTCCGTGTCGCACTTTCCATCTCCTGTTAGAACACTTCCTAGGTACTTAAATTCTTGGACTTGTTTGATTCTGTTATCCCCCACCTGTATTTGGCATTTTGGGTTGTATCTTTTGCTGATGACCATGCACTCAGTTTTCTTAAAGTTTATTTGTAGTCCTTTCTTGTCACTCTCCACTGCTACTTTCTGTATGAGATCTTGCAGTTTCCGTTCCGTGTCCGCAATCAGTACTGTATCGTCCGCGTATCTTATGTTGTTAAGGTTGTGGCCTCCAATAATAAATCCTGGTGTGTCATCTAGGGTCCTCAAAATATTCTCGCTGTATAGGTTGAACAAATCCGGTGAAAAGACACATCCTTGTCTTACGCCTTTTTCTATCTTTGTGTATCTACTGAGGTCGTTACCTGTCCGTATGCAGGCCGTTTGCTGCCAGTAGAGATTCTTGATTATTCTTATATCTTTGCCGAAAATGTCGAGGTTGCCTAGCATTTCCATCAATTCTTTGTGTCGTATTTTGTGGAATGCTTTCGCGTAATCAATGAAGCATAGGTACAAGTCTTTCTTCATTTGTAATGCCCTTTCAGAGAGCATCCTAATTTCTTCACACTGGTCTTCCCATACTTCTATTGCCCTTTCTCCGAGAACCCCATGCAACTGGTTAGTCTTTCACTCTTCTCTTATGTAGCCCCCTGTACACCAGTGGTATTACCGCCTTGCTTGGGGGGTGAAACGATGAAAAGAAACCATGGATAAAAACGTTATAATTTCTTTTAATTTTAAAAATTGCGCGTTCAAATTTCCCTATCAAAAAAAACCACCGTTACATGAACGTTCTTAAAATAAAAAGAGGTAAACGGTAAAACCGGTTATTGAAAATCGCCGGAAGACGCCACTCATGGTAGAAACCTGGGTCGCATAATACATTGTTTAAAAATGGAAAATATTCAAAAGTTCTACAATATAATTGCATTGAACACTTTAAATACAAATGTGCACTGGTCTAATTTTATTATGATCAAAAACTAAGTAATTAAACAATCAATATATATATATATATATATAAAACAATCAATTAAATATTAAATATATATATTAAACAATCAATATATATATATATATATATATCGTTCATTTAGCAATGGATTAGAACTCTTTCAGCTATTGGTCGTGTGTATAATGATAATGTACAGGCTAAAATGTCTACCTCCTTCTACCGAGCGCCCATAGCTCAGAGGTAGAATCGCCGACTGACGCCAATTCGGTTGGGTTTCAATCCTGGGTAAAAAGCAATCGGATGTTTAACCGTACTGATGAGCTGTCATACAGCGAAACAGATCTGTCTGCGGATGACGATATATATATATATAGTTAAATAGTACATTATAATTTCCACTGGCCTCAATTGTTTGAGCAATAGTTTGGAAAATATCTATCTTCCGGCAGGAATCGTACCTGCAAACTCCCACACCGGAGAGATGTCGTCTTTAGACTTTCACAGTCAACACACTTAAGCAGGGATCAGACATATATCGACGAGATAAAAAGATTAGTAATGTGCTCGCTATTATCCCCATCAATGGTTAAAATAAACATGAAATATTCCGAACAGATGGCATTAGAATTGCATCACAAAAGTAAGCTGCATGACTGAAATGAAACATTCATACACTGACCACATCAGGAAGAAATCCAGCTATTATCGAACCATGTGAACTCAGTAAGACAAGATAGAGTTTACAATGGAGAAATAAAATAAAAAGAAAAGAAAAAATAGCATTCCTTGATGTACCAATATCTTAACAGGGTTTAAGACATCCGTATATTGCAAGGCAACATTCACCTGAACACCCCCTACCCCTAGAGTCTAAAGAAAGCGATCGCCCGCTGCATTCAACATCGAGCAAAGTAGCGACACAGAGATATGTGAAAAATATGATCATTATATGCAGTACTCTACTACGTAAATGACATCTGCTCCAACAAACTGAGATAGAAGAGCACAAGGGTACAACACACGGAAAACAGCTTCGGTATGCCTACCCGAAGTGAGCGGATCATCAGAAAAAATAGAAAATATCTAAGGCTCATATAACATCGGAACGACCTTCAAAAGGGGTTAAACACTCTGCAGACACCTGTTCCAGGTAGGACATCTCATGCAGGAGAACATACTTGCAGCTAAGCTGAGAAATAAAGGAAAAATTGACCGTTATAAATTTTATGGTGCTCTCCTACGAGGAATGACATCTTCCACTTAATATATTTACCTGCATTCGGTTTACTTGCAGTTTATGTGTAGTCCTTTCTTGTCACGCTCTTCAGCTACCTTCTGTAAGAGGTCTTGTAGTTTTCTGCATAACTTATGTTGTTCAAAATGTAGCTTCCGATGACAAATCCTGGCATAACATCTAGACAGGGAATATATTGAAAAAATAAACCATATTTGTTAACATTCTACAAGGTAACCAAAAAAGTTCTGTCCGTTTTTAAAGGTAAAAAGAAAACGTTTTACAGTTTGTGTAGCTTATATTTAATCTTCGAAGTAATCACCATCGGCATACAGCACCTTCTGCCAACGTGTCTCCAGCTTTTTAATGCCCTTGCCGTAGAACTCGTGGGTGGGGGTTTTGACGCAAAGAAGCCTGCGAGGGCTTTCCGCAAGTATGGTTCATTGCTGAAGGATTTCCCACGAAGATGATTATCCAGAGAGTGGAAGAGGTGGTAATCGGATGGCGTAAGGTCAGGTGAATAAGGTGAATGGTACAAAGTCTCCCACCCACGTTGCTGTATGGTATGCCTGACCACTCGCGCGACATGTGGCCTGACGTTGACATGGAGGAAAAGCACACCTTTGCGATTCACAAGTGCTGGCTCCTTCTGGTACAATGCTTGTGCACACGTTTCAATTGCTGCGAGTATAGGCCGCCCGTTACCGTTTGGCCCGTTGGTAGCAGTTCATAATAAACCACTTGACGACCTGTCCACCAGCCACAAAACATGATCTTGCGTGGGTGCATAGGCGGTCTTGCAGTGAGAGGGACAGCATCCAATGTCTAGAATGCTTGGGAGTTTCATACAGAACCCACTTTTCATCACTGGTAAGCACTCTATTGAATAAGGATGCGGTACGGTGGCGAGAAACAGCGATACGCAGGCTGACACTCGTTGTCCGTGGTGGACCTCCAACAGCGTTTGCGGAACCCACTTGCTCAGTTTGTACGTCTTACCTAAGCGGTGCAGGTAAAGTCTAAATGTTTCATCGGAAACGTAGAACTGTCTTGCAAGTTCACCACACGTAAGACTACTGTCCTCTTCAATGGCCGCCTTCAGGACTCAATCGTTCAAGACGTGTGGACGTCCACTGCGAGGCTCAACATGGATAGACAAATCTCCCGACTTGAATTTTCGAAACCAAGGCCTTGCAGTATGTTCATCCACATCACTATCCCCAAAATGCTTGACATATGCGGCGACTTGATGCAGCTGTTGATAAGCCCACTTTGAAGTCGTAAAGCAAACAGCCCCGAATGAGATCTCTAGACACTTCCATCCTTCTTAAAACTGTCTGGCTTATCTGATGACCGGCAACGGTTTCGTGTTTTTTTTTTATAACATCTGATGTTCCTACTTCCTGCTGTCCGAATTTTAAAACAATTGCTACACGCATTTCTCATATACTTCATTCAGTGACTAATCGAAAAACGGACAGAACTCTTTTGGTTACTTCGTAAATTTTATAGTGCCCTCCTAAAAGTTAATTCCTACGAGGAATGGACTCTTTCTCTTAATATATTTATCTGGAGGAAGAAACTGAGTCTGCCTTGCGCATTGTCGAATTCTCTGTTTTCAAGCGGAGAGTAATGATCCAGTCGAGGTTCGGTCGAGGGGTAAAATAACGTCTGGGAAATATTAGACAGAATTTTTCGCCCCTGTTATATGGCCCGGATGCCCATATTAAAAAGGCATTGTGACACATTTTGTATGAAGTGAAAAGGTAACTAAATTCTGTTAACGACAGATAGTACGTAGTTAAGGTCAGCTACTAGTCAGGCAATAAGCAGCGTAATTGTACCGTATGAACTTGCTTATTTCTATTTACTGATTACTAGCACTTACCTCATACGTATGTTCTTGTTATACTAATACACTGTTTTGAATCTAGCTCCTGTGTTTCGTGTCTTACTTCCGACCAAACCGGTCACTGTAACAAATTGGCGACGAAGATTTGCGTTAAGATTTGCCACAACAAATTGGCGACGATGATAGACAACATTAAATAAGACTGCAAGAACGCCTCAAAGGTTAAATAAAAAATTCAGGCGTAGCAGACTGCATATGGAGCGAAGAGGAATATCATCGTCCTCCTCCCCTCACCGTCGAATAAAGTTGAAACAATAAATATAGAATTAATACACTGTTTGCCCCGAAGACTATGACCCAGTGGATAAATATGTTGGTTAGACATGTCACAAAGAACTGTGAGTTCAATAACTGAAAACACAAGAAAAAATTTGAGATTTTTTTTTAATCAAGCAAGGCATTCCACTGCGACTATAGCACAGAGGATTACATAGAGCGATTTGATATAGGAAATGTCGGAAGGAGGGTGATAGACGAGTAACGAGGTACATAGGAAGAGTGCTTGAGAGAATGGGTGCAAGTTAGTGTGTTAGAAGATGTCTATTGACCTTACATTTAAACTCCTGGAGGTTGTAGCCGTCGGGGAAGCAAGTATGCGGTAGGGAATTCCACAGGCGGGAAGTGCGAGAAAAGAAGCTGTTGGAGTAGAAATTGCGGTTACATTTTCACTGTAAAGGGGTGGGACCTAGTTGCTAATCTAGTATCTCGTGCAAATTCGTACCTAGGGGGCACCAGTGATCTAAGTTCATCGGAGCAGAAACCGTGAAAGTATTTATAGAAGTGGCACAGGAAAGCCACATCACGCCGGTGAGAGAGTGACTGCAGGCGGTCAGCCATGTCGGTATCGATCACATTACAGATTCTCCGTTGTATTTTGTCAAGAACACCGAGGAGAATAGCAGTGGCACCCGACCAGAAAAGCGTGATCATGAGGCACCTGGAAGAGACATGACTTCCAGAAATAGAGCAATCTACCTCTGATTCAGGCTAAATTTTTAATAATCCCGAGTAGTTCGGAGCGTACAACAGGTCGTGCCAAAAGATCGTGATTGTCACAACAAAAGACAACAATCCAATCGACCAAATAATCATTACAACTCACCTAAGAAATATATATATATATATATATATATTAATCCAATCACATATAAGCCTGTTTCGCAGCTCATCAATGTGGCTAGATACATCCACTTGCTTCTGGCCGGGATCGAAACTCGAATGATGTGGTGTCAGTCGGAGTCACTAACCCCTAAGCCATAAGCGCATAGAATTAGAATCGGGAAATTTTAAATTGTTGTATGTTATGTCGTGCATACACACCAGTCATCAAGAGAAATCAATTCTGAAGAGTAATGCATAAATCGCAGTAGTGGAAGTGTTTTTAAAATTTTCCTCTTTAGAGAGCTCAGTCGTAATGAGAGCATACCATAAAATGCCTATCCGGTTCATACAACTATAGATGAAAATTTTAAAATTTCTTCCAATTTTAAAAAAATTTCCCGTTAAGTGAGCGTTCAAAATAATTTCCCCGTTAAGTGAGCGTTCAAAATAATTTAAAAAATGACCCTTACGTGAGCGTTCCTAAAAAAAAGGTCAATTCAGTTATTGCAAATCGCCTAAAGACACCACATAGTAGAAACCTAGGTCGCGTAATAATTCGTTTAAAATTGAAGAATATATATATATGTGTGTGTGTGTGTGTGTGTGTGTGTGTTTGTGTGTGTGCGTTATCTTTCATATATGTGTGTGTGTGTGTGTGTTATCTTTCATATGTGTGTGTGTGTGTGTGCGTTATCTTTCATATATGTGTGTGTGTGTGCGTTATCTTTCATATGTGTGTGTGTGTGTGTGCGCGTTATCTTTCATATGTGTGTGCGTTATCTTTCATATGTGTGTGTGTGCGTTATCTTTCATATGTGTGTGTGTGTGTGTGTGCGTTATCTTTCATATATGTATGTGTGTGTGTGTGTGTGCGTTATCTTTCATATATGTATGTGTGTGTGTGTGTGTGTGTTATCTTTCATATATGTATGTGTGTGTGTGCGTTATCTTTCATATGTGTGTGTGTGTGCGTTATCTTTCATATGTGTGTGTGTGTGTGCGTTATCTTTCATATAAGTGTGTGTGTGTGCGTTATCTTTCATATATGTGTGTGTGTATGTGTGTGCGTTATCTTTCATATATGTATGTGTGTGTGTGTGTGTTATCTTTCATATATGTATGTGTGTGTGTGTGTGCGTTATCTTTCATATGTGTGTGTGTGTGTGTGTGTGTGCGCGCGCGCGTTATTTTTCATATGTGTGTGTGTGCGTTATCTTTCATATATGTGTGTGTGTGTGTGCGTTATCTTTCATATATGTGTGTGTGTGTGTGTGTGCGCGTTATCTTTCATATATGTATGTGTGTGTGTGTGTGTGTGTTATCTTTCATATATGTATGTATGTGTGTGTGTGTGTGTGTGCGCGTTATCTTTCATATGTGTGTGTGTGTGTGTGTGTTATCTTTCATATATGTATGTGTGTGTGTGTGTGTGTGTGCGTTATCTTTCATATATGTATGTGTGTGTGTATGTGTGTGTGTGTGCGTTATCTTTCATAAAGATAATTTAAAAATGATATAGACGAAAGTATCAAATATCTAAAAATTTATGTATAAATTTTGATCAGAAGAAAGAAAAATTGTTCCAAATATGGAACAAATAAATAAACCAAAAAATACGAAGAATGTTGTTAGTCTTGAGCGAAGTTGAAACACTTACAAATATATATATATATATATATATATAAATATGTATATATAAATATGTATGTATGTAGCTTTATTTATCGTCCGTTTGACTCCCAGAAACGATGAAAAGTTTTAAAATAGATAAAGAAATTGAAATATATAATTTAATTACGTTCGTTTTTACGCATGTGAACAACATCAATAATTGTTTTACGCAGGCATTTTGAAATTGTCTCGTGTTGATGGAGAATATGTTAAAAGTAATTCTGGTAAAAGTAATTATATATATATATGTGTGTGTGTGTGTGTGTGCGTGTATACGCGTTATGTATATATATATATATATATATATATATATATATATATTATACTGATTGTAACAACGTCCCTTCTGTTTCTGTCATTCTCCGGATCAGGTCCTTCAGATATGTCATCTGCTGCCTTCCTCTGTCTCTTTTTTACTCTATCTGGCCTGTCAGTATTACGTTCTCCAAGCCCCCCTTTCTCATTGCATGTCCCAGAAACATTAGCTGTCTCTTCCTGGTGCTCAGTATTAATTTCCTTTTCGTTTCCTTCATTTGTCAGACCTCATCTTTGCTCACGTGCTCGATCCATGGTATCCGCAGCATCCTTCTGTAGAGCCACATTTCAATTGCTTCATGTTTTTCCTTCATCTTTGATGATATTGTCCAGCATTCACTGCCATAATGAAGGACGGACAGCACGTAACAATCCAGTACTCTTTTTCTAGGTTCTAGCGAAATTGTCCTGCTTCTTAATACTTTACTCAACTTCTGGAATGCTTCCTTCGCCATGCCTATTCACCTTCGGATCTCTTAAGCAATATAAATGTAAGAATAAAGACAAATGAACTATTAAAATGATTTTAAAACAGAAGAGATGATTTACAATGCGGATATACAGATAGACAAAGAAAAACATATTTGGGGGTCTAGAAAAGGGATTTTTAAAAACAGATAGAATAATCACAAATCTATATTTAAACAGGAAAAATATTAAAAGCTATACCAGACTGGCTGGCCACGTCTGAAAATTAAAAGTGAAAGATGGAATAGACTTTAATTAACATAAAATATATTAAAAAAGAAAGAAAAAACCAAATCGCACAACGGTGGCGATAATTGCTGATTGTCCCAGGAGGAAAAAGTAGCCATTATGTAGTTTCAAGAGCAGGGAAAATTACAGGGTGTTGCAGCAAAATCCGACACTTGACAAAAAGAAAATGAAATAGGCAATAAAACAAGAAAGCTTGAAAGTCACCGCTGAGATCTACCAGAAGGTAATGAGGAGCGTGGTGAAGCCCTGGAAGGACAAGATTGCCGATGGACACCCACACGTCTTCCAGCACGACTCCGCTCCTGCACACAAGGCCAAGACGACTCAGGCATGGCTGTGCAACAATGTTCCTCACTACTGGTTGCCGGACTTGTGGCCGCCCACCTCACCCGACTTCAACCCCCTTGACTATTTCTTCTGGAGGCGTGATCGAGGCCAAGACCAACAAGCACGCCCACAACATGGTCGACTCTCTAAAAGCTGCCATCGTGGAGGCCCTCGCCGCTTTGGACAAGAACATGGTCACCAAAGCGTGTGTCTTAAGGAACCGAAAAAAATATTTAACATCAGGAAAAGTCAGCTGAGGTTTTCGGGACATGTAATGAGGAAGAGAGTCTTGGAGAATCTGATACTCACAGATCAGAGAGAGAGAAAGGGACACATATAATAAAATAATAAAAATAATAAAAACACATAATACATACGTAAATAATACTCCGCAAAGAATAATGTACGGAATAAAAAAACATAGATGAAATATATATATATATATATATATATATATATATATATATATATATATTTCATCTATGTTTTTATATATATATATATATATATATATATATATTTCATCTATAAAAAAACATAGATGATATATATATATATATATATATATATATATATATATATATATTTCATCTATGTTTTTTTATTCCGTACAGGATTCTGTATATATATATATATATATATATATATATATATATATATATAATCGAAAATCAAAGAGTGAGCCAATAACCTACTACGGTTCTGCTTAACAGCTCGTCAGGGAAAATTGGAGCCAATTTTCTCTGACGAGCTGTTAAGCGAAAATGTGGTAGGTTATTGGCTCACTCTTAGATTTTCAATTTTGTATGCTCTACTTTCGCATTGAGTGCTTTGTGTTCTCTGCTTTCGTACTGAGCTCTTTATTGTTAAGCTTTTCGTCTTGGGTTTTTTTTTCTTTCTCAGGAATGCTTGACTTTTTGTTCTGGTATTTCGTTTGTTTCTTTTTTTCTTCCCCTTCTTTTGCCTCTTGGTTAGTTCCCGATGGGTTTCAAGACGATCTCATTTGTAGTTTAATTATTGATAATCTTGACAGAATTAATTCTGTTGCTATTGGTATTATAACTATAATTAATATTAATATTGTTAGCGCTAAGATCAGTATAGAGCACTTTTTAACCTTGGTAACATGGAGAGAGAATATATATGGGTTGCTCGCTCAAGGATATTTCAATTCCTCGTAAGTATATATATATATATATATATATATATATATATATATATATATATATACTTACGAGCATATATACACACAAATACACTTACACATAGAAATATGAATATATCTATAATGACAAACACACACACACACATATATATGTGTGTGTATATGCATACATACATACATACATACACATTAGCATGTGAAAAAAGATATCAATATATATACTCATATATATATATATATATATAGTAGTAAAGCTCTTATCAATTGTACAGCTTAGCAAATTGCGGGACACTTTCTTCAATATGTATAGTATATTTGAAATATAATTAAGGTAAATAATTCTTGCTTGTGCGTAATTAAATAATTCACATAATTACTTCCCTTGAATTTTTAAATTCCATAATGTATTTTTTATGGTATTTAAAAATGTTTTGCAACTCTAAATACTCCACCAATCAGATAACTCATGGCGCCACGTGATCACATTATTATTTCCTTGCAGTTTTAAAATATTTTCTTAGCGTTTTATTTCACATTGGAAAACCTTAAAATTTGACCCTGATGATGGACGATGACGTTCGAAAGTACTCGGTTAACATACGGACAACATTTGCATAAATATAATTTTGAAATAAAAAGCCTCATTAGAAGATATCCAAAAATACAAAGAAAATCTGCAAGACGAAGTTCTCTCTATTGTTTAATACAACGTGTTTAAAATATATATATATATATTAGCCATCCACATATAAGCTTGATTTGCTGTATCACAGCTCATCAGTATGGCTAGATATTCACTTGCTTGCAGCTGAGATCGAATCCCAATTTGGTACCTTCTCCTTAAGCTATCGGCGCATAGCTGATAGAGTATGAAATTTTAGCGTTTTATATATATATGCGATATACATACATACATACATACATATATATATATATATATATATATCCGAGGTATACACACGCCAGTTACCGTGAGAACTCAATTCATACATATATATATATATATATATATATCCGAGGTATACACACGCCAGTTACCGTGAGAACTCAATTCATACATATATATATATATATATATATATATATATATATATATATATATATATATATCCGAGGTATACACACGCCAGTTACCGTGAGAACTCAATTCATTACTATAGAGTAATGCGTAAATCGCAGAAGTATATATATATATATATATATATATATATATATATATATATATAAAGAAAGAGAGAAAGAGAGAGAGAGAGAGAGAGAATGTGTGTATTTTTGTGTGTATCTTAAAAATAATTCATTCCAAGAATTCGTTTGAAAGCTGATTAGTTCGAAAACAAATCTTCATTCCCGTAAGAATTAACTGTCTTCCCTTTGCGTGAATTATTGATTCTGTAATGCTAATACCAGCTAATTGTTTCTCCTTAATCCAAATCACTTCTAAGTTTTCAATGTCGTCAGAGTATTTGAGCTTTTTTGGTTAACATTTTTCACCATTTTGACACATCTGCTGCTTTGATGACATCCATGTACTTCAGCATCGTCCATATTATTTGATTTCAGTATCGAAAAATTCGTCGCTACATCAAAATATACGCTCTCCTTTTTGTGCTTAATTTTATATTGTTGTGTATTTTTTTCTCAACCTGGAGATGTCACATCCTTCCTCTTAATTTTACTGCCATAAGTAATTTACTTCAGAGACATTAGGCTGAATTGGTATAGTGAAATATGCCGAAAAAATCATACTGCAGTTTTGAAAGTGCATAGAATCAATAAAAAGAATGGCTGACTCATTTTCGTGTGCGAAACTTGCTCAATTTGATTCATCTGTTGTCGTTTACGGATGAAATTAGAATTTATCCTTTTGAAAACCTGGTGTCTGTTTCTATTTAAAAAAAAAAAAAACTAGTTCGAGAATAAATATATCTATATGTATATCGATACAGCAGACTTTCTTGTAAAGAGAATCAATAAACTAAAAATAATGACTGACTCATTTTCATGTGCGAGACTTGCTCAGTTTGTTTCGTCTGTTGTCGTTTGCGATTGAAATTTGAATTTCTCTTTTCGAATACTCGGTATATGTTTTAATTTTTCTAAATCTTGTTTGAGAATATATATATATATAATTGTTTAATACTTAGTTTTTGGTCCTAATAGGGTTAGACCAGTGCACATTTGTATTAAAAAGTGTTCAATACAATTATATTGTAGAACTTTTGTATATTTTCCATTTTTAAACGAGTTATTTCTAAAGACACCACTCATGGTAGAAACCTGGGTAGCGAAATAACTCGTTTGAAAATAGAAAAATATATATATGTTTATTAATACAACAGACTTTATTTCTCTCTCTCTCTCTCTCTCTCTCTCTATATATATATATATATATATATATATATATATCAGGAGAGGGAGAGAACCCAATATGTATTGTTATTTAACCCATAACTGGAGTGAAAAAACGGATTAATACCTTTCCCGAAGATATTTACGCGTAAATGAATGCAAGGAATTCAACTGGAATTCGAAATCGGCTCCTTAATTACTCATTCTGAGTCGATATCCACGGCACCACAACGTACAACGCATTTGTCGTTTGATATCCCAAACAGTGATAATAGAAGATCTGATATAAACGATGAAATGTTATTAGAAGGCGACAATATTCGCATAACTAAAAGTTACTCAGATCTCAAAGAAGAAAACAATTCACTTCTACGCCATGTCATGTACAGACAGTTTCCTCTCTGGCTCTTACAACCTTTTACCACTCCTAACATATCTTCTATTACCATATTGTGGGATATCTAATAACAAAAATGACGTTAACATAAAGATAAATAATCTAAATGAATTCGGCTAGATTATATATATATATATATATATATATATATATATATATATATATATATATATATATATAATCTAGCCGAATTTATTTAGTTTTTATATATATATATAGATAGATAGATATGGATATACTATTATATATATATATATAGTATTGTAATAGTTGTTACAATGGTTTATAAATTAATAGTATCACTACACAACAATTCTCCCGTTTCGAAGCTGTTTTGAGTGCTTCACATCGGGTGACAATGTTGGAATGAAAATTAAATGGTGAAAACGGTTTATTTATCGTGATATGATGTTTAAGTGAAAGTGAGGTTGGGAGCTTTTTCTGATTCCGTCGGCCGTATTGTAGTCTTAGAGATATGGGTTAGGAGAGGTGGCTTAGTTTAAGACAGGTTCCTTATTTATTTAACAAACACAAAAGACTCTACAATAAGTCCTTAAAAAAGTGGCTACAAATACCAAGACATCCTCTAAAAATATAAATAGAACAAAAAAAACGTAGAAATAAAAGAAAATAAATCCCACACCACACCAACAGCAATTCCATCTACCTGTAAATTGTAGTAAAATAAAAACTATCAGCACTGCATAAAAAAACACCATATATCCCAATATAAAATACCTAAACGAAAAAGCGACCTGCCCAAAACTAAACTAACCCAAACCCTTCTCTTAACCCAATAGCAGCACATCTAGAACCACGAACGGACGACTAGACCATTCTAAACTCCCACACCACATTTATTTACATCGTTCTCATTAAAATGACGCCACTTCCACCACATTCAGACAGAATAAATAAGGAACCTGTCTTTTAAATATTTAACAAAACAATGCCTTTTTTTCTTTTGCTAATTAGCTTGCATATTTTTACTGTTTCGTAAAAATGCATTTCTTTAGGAAATTAATCACCAGCTCATATAATCTATAACAGTTAGGACGAACAGATAGTCGTACCAAATAACAATTTTAATCCGAAGTCATTAAGAATTCTTTTTCAACTTAAATAATTCCCACCTCTTAATATTCTTAATAAATAAAAATGTATATAACGTTAACTCATATATATATATATATATATATATATATATATATATATATATATCTACCTTCCTCAGCCGTGCGCTGATAGCTTAACATCTCTGACTGATGTCAAGTCGGTCGGATATCAATCCTTGCTGAAAGCAGTCGAGTGTCTAACTGTCTGCGGATGAATATTTACGCTCTCGTCCATCGATTGAAAAGTCTGGGGAATTGGTAGACTTTAAAAAACACTAGCTACTCACCGATATTTATGCATCGTTCTTAAGTAATGAACTGAACACAATTGGCTACTGAGTATATGAAAATCCAACTTCCGCCACGGTACGCCGATAGCTTAGATATAGAATCTCTGATTGATGTCAGATCGGTGGGGTTTCAATCCTGGCTGGGAGCAATCGGATGCCTAACCGTACTGATAAACTATGATAGAGTGAAACAGGACTGTCAGCGGATAAATATATATATAAATACAGGGGCCCGACACAATTTTTCGGACACTTTGAAAAAGGTAATTCAAGGTGGTTACTAGTGCCAAAAACTTTTGAGATTGTAAGTACGTAGTTGAGGAGTGAAAATCCACTACTAGTGTAATAATTTTTTTTAGTTTGGCTTTGATAATTTTAGTTTTTTGTGATTTTTGCGAAAACTTGCGCGACACTATTTTTCGGATATGACAAAAAATCCTATTTTATTAAGAGCTAAGTTCATGTATATGTTGCTGTATGCAAATTTTCTGCTTGTACACTTAGCTGTCATCATTAGAATCAATTCTCTGTTCTATTTTACTGGCAAAACAATTAAGATTAATGAGGTAAAATGCATTCAAAAGAAGTCGTTTGTTTGGCACGGAAGAAGCGGGATGATGGCCTCAGCATCAGAAGGAACGCCATGGATTTGAAGCTGTCGAAATCAACGGTCGAATACATGCTGAAGACAAACTCCGAGCGGAAAAAGAAGAGAGGACGGAAAAGATCAATTGGCAAGAGGACTGAAAGGAGAATGAAGAGGACTGTGACACGGCTTTTGACGTCTGGAGAAAAAGTTACAGCAAGAAAAGTGAAGGAGAAATGTGAATTGGATGTAAACATCCGAACAGTACAAAGAACGCTGCATAGGATTGGTTTGAAGTATGCAAAGGCTAAGAAAAAAATTACACTAACAAAGAAACACAAAGGAGCAAGACTGAAGTGTGCTAAAAGGTGGTTAACAAAGCATGTTGACTTTAAGGTTATATTTACTGATGAGAAGCGTTTCAAGTTTGATGGGCCCGATGGATGGTGTACTTGGTCGAGAAGGGGTGAGCCTGCTGTACTGAACAAACTACAGATGGGAGGAGGAGGAGTTATGGTTTGGGGTATGATCTTTGCTAATGGAAATATATGGTTGGAGTAGCTGAAAGGACGACAGAACAGCGAAAGCTACAAACAGTTGCTGGACGAGAAAGCCCTACCAAGGATAAGAAGAGAGATAGGGAATGATTTCGTTTTACAGCAAGACAATTGCAGCATCCATGTGTCAAAACTCATGAAAGAATGGATGGCTAAAGTGAATATGACTACTTTGGAATGGCCTGCAAAAAGCCCAGATCTAAATTTAATAGAAAATGTTTGGGAAATGCTTGCGCAACTTGTCTATGATGGACCTGAAATAACGAAAGAGGCTCAACTATGGGAACGGATACTAGATGCCAAAAAACAACTAATAGAAACACGTAGAGATGTTATTGTGCATATGTTTGATCATTATGAAGAGAGATTGATAAACGTTATTGAGAAGAAAGGCGATATTACAGACTATTAACAGATTTTCAACGATGTCTGAAAAATAATGTCGCGTGTGTTTTGTAAAAAATGATGAAAAATGAATATTTTTCCTTACCTAATCGATTTTCTTCAATTTTTATTACATGTATTGTCTTTATATGTTTATGATATTCTATGGTACTCGGAAAGTCTATGGTACTCGGAAAGTCTATGGTACTCGGAAAGTCGAATACTAAAGTGCCCGAAAAATAGTGTCGGGCCTCTGTATATATATATATATATATATATATATATATATATATATATATATATATATAATAAGGAATTTAACGGAAATCCACGAAATCGACATTTTCAGAAATATTTTTATTTATTTAATATTATTTTATTTAATCGATACTCGTATTCGTGTAGAAAGTCTGTTATGTTTTATAGAAACACCCCCAACACACATATATATATATATATATATATATATATATATATATATATAAAGTATCTTATAATTTTCATTGGACTTGACCGTTTTGAGAAATCGTTTGGAAAATATATATCATCCGGCAGGAATCGAACCTGCAAACTCGCAAACAGAAGAAACGCCGTCTTCAGATCAGTTGTACTTTTTATCAAAAGACCTTCAGGATATTTCATGTAAGACCAAGTTCAGTTTCACCATTATAGGTATTCGCCTGATTTTCATCGAACGATTAAGATCTGCTCAGAATTTATCCAAACGTAAACAAACCCAACCAATACAACATTAGGGAATTTAACGGAAATCCACGAAACTGGTATTAGCCGACATATTTGAAATTTTATTTGTTTAACATTAAAAAATAATGATGCTAAACATTCTAATATATATGTCTGTGTATATATATATATATATATATATATATATATATATATATATATATATACATTTGTTAAATATATTTTATATATCATCATCATCATTTGTCCGTCACACCGGATGGTGTATAGGGCAGCAAATTTATGTTTCTGTAACAAACTGTTTTTACGGGGCAGGGTTGTTAGCCCTGCGCCCATCCTCTAAAGCTGGAGGACCGGTGGACCATTCTTGGTCCTTACATTTACAGCACTTGGTATTCCCAAATGGTCACCCATTTATGTACTGACCAGGATCGATGCTGCTTAACTAGGGTGATCGGACGGGAACCGGTGTATTTAACACGATATAGCCGTAGACATATAAGATATATGCGCGGTACTTATTTGAAAACAGTCAATGTCAGTGATAGAGCTAACACATGCAGTTAGATAGGTGTCAGTTTGTAACCCTAGGTTAAAAACTCACACTTATCTAACTGATATATATATATATATATATATATATATATATATATATATATATATATATATATATATATTATGCTCTCATTGCGATTGAGCTCTCTGGAGAAGAAAATTTTAAAAAGTTTCCATTTCGGCTATATGCGTGACTCTTCAGAAATGAATTGCTTTCTCTCGGTAACTGGCGTCTTTATACACTGCTTATATACAAGACGTTAAAATTTCCCTTCTCTGATGCCATGCGCCGATGGCTTAGGGAGTAGAGTCTCCGACTGACACCAAATTGGACGAGTTTCGATCCCGGCTAGTAGCAAGTGGATATATCTAGCCACACTGATGAGCTGCGATGCACCGAAACGGGCTTGACTAATATATATATTTGTGTGTGTGTGTATGTATATATATATATATATAGTGTGTGTGTGTGTATAATCAACACTTGGGGAGGAATGTATAGATTAATGCATAAACTGAATGAAACATGGTTATTATAGGGTATAGATATATACATATGAGAGAATATAGATTTGAGATAGGTTTCATATTTTCCCCTTCCATATTATAGTTTTCACCCCAATACATTTTATTCGGATTAATAAAAAAATAAATAAACAAAATATAATAAAATTCTAAGGCTTTTTTTTCATTTTTTATTACCAGTATATATACTTGACTCAGTCTGCGTTTCGATGTTGTTCATCCACTGGAAAGACCTTTCTTATCGAATTCCGTTATTCCAAGTTCGATCAATTTTTTTCTGAATCACTTTGATGTGTGAAATTGAGTTTCACTTTCATTAAACCTTCTAGAAATCTCGTTATTCCAGCAATAATTGGTCTGCATTCAAATTTGCTGTATGTTTTAAAGGAAATCATTGATTTATTTAACGCATGCGCGCGAGAGTGTCTTGATATGTAGTAGAGCATTTACCACCGCAAATAATTGGATCGGTATTTATGGTTCGAATTCCAGCCAAGGCAGCTTCTTCAGATTTCTTAATAGTAATAATCAGGATAATAATGAAAATAATTGTAAAAGCGTTCTCATTATAATAGTAAAAGATTATTATTATTATTTTTTTTTTTTTTAAATTCCACAGCAGTGATAAACTTTATTGAACGATGGTTAATATTTTCTTTTCCATTAATTTTTTTGACAATTATTTACGTTACAAGGACTATCAATAGTTACGTTACAAGGACAATTATTTACGTTACAAGGACTATTGATGTTAGCAAGAACATTTTTTTTAATTAATAAAGAAATTATCTGATAAAGAGTAAAAAAAGAAGGGAAAATACCGCTTTCATATTCTCTCTTTTTGTTTTAAATAATAATATTATACTGTAGTGTTGTGGTGCAGTGGATATCGGCTCGGAACGAGAAATCGGAGAGCTGAGTTCAAATTCCAGTTGAATTGATTGCATTCACTTACGCGCAAATATCCTTGGGAAAGGTATTAATCCATCTCTTCCCTCCAGTTATGGGTTAATTAACAGGACAGATTGTGTTCTATAGCCATGGTTGGCAACCAGTCTACCGCAGAATCTAATGGCAACCTATTGTGGGATAATCTTCTGCCCAGTCAGTCATGTCTCTTTCGAGGCATGATCGCCCAAAGCGTGTATTACGTATGACACTTAACTGACTGACTGAATATAATACTTGGAAACATAATTAAAACTTCTACTGGGCATAAAGTGAGGGATCGGTTTTATATTGTTATGAAGTAATAAACTGACCCCGCCCTTTAATTATATTTAATATAATAATGTAATATAATCTATCTTTTCTCACTATCGCTATGAGTTAAATGACATGACAGATTGGGTTCTGTAGCCTTGGCTGGCAACCAGTTTACGGCAGAAAGTAATGGCAACCTACTGCGGGATAATCTTCTGCACAGTCAGTCATGTCTCTTTCGAGACATGATCGTCCAAGCGTGTATCACGTATGGCACTTAACTGACTGACTGAATATAATAGTTGAAATATGATAAGGCTTCTACTGGGCATAAAGGGGGGTATCGGTTTTCTATTGTTATGAAGTAATAAACTGATCCCCCACTAATTACTAATAAATCTGTCTCTTCTCCCTTCAGCTATAGTTTAAAGAACAGGATAGAAAATCTTCTGCCCAGTCAGTCATGTCTCTTTCGAGATATGATCGCCCAAGCGTGTATCAGGTATGGCATTTAACTGACTCTTTGTAGTGTAGTGATGTTTTATTCCGTTGAGTGGCTGTTCTTCCAAGTTTTTTTTTTGTTATCAGCATCTTTCTCCTCCATTTCCAATCGCATCTCTGTCTACTGACGATTGGCAACCCATTTAAGAGAAGAAAAACTCTGAAAAACAACCCGCAACTGATGGTGTTAATTGTCCCGAAGAATAAATGTCTATAGTGTTATGTGGTCACTAGGCTTCGAAATCCTGTTTGTAAAAGACTGTTACCCAATGTGACGGGCAAATTTGGGTGGACTTTTGAACCCGTGCGTCACTACTGGCAATTATAAAACGAGTTCAAAACACATTGAACAGAATTATTTTACGAAAAACAAAAACAGTATACAAGTTCTTTTTTTGGTTGGTTGTTTTGTTGGCATATCAACACCTCGGCGGGTCATTTATTGCCAACTATATTTTATTTATTTATTGCTGGTAATACCTTTTTCCTTTCAACTTATTGTTGTTTTTATATAAGTTTTTGTGTTTAGTAATACTTACTCACAAGCGGTCACCCATCTAAGTACTGACCAGGCTCAACATTGTTTAACTTAGGTGATCGAGCGAGAACCGGTGTATTCAACGTGCTATGGCCGTAAGCACGCACATTTGTCAATAAACGCTTACAGCATCTGGTATTCCAAAGCGGTCACCCATCTAAGTATTGACCAGGCTCAACGTTGCTTAACTTGGGTGATTGAGCGAGAACCGGTGTATTCAACGTGATATGGCTGTAAGCCCTGAAAAAATGTAAAAGGTATTGCCGTAAGCCAATGAACGTTTACAGCACCTGGTATTCCCAATCGCTCACCCATGTAAGTACTGACCAGGCTCAAAGTTGCTTAACTTCGCTGATCGAGGGAGAACCGGTGTATTCAACGTGATATGGCCGTAAGCCCCAGTATACAAGAAGCCAAGGAAATATATCTTGAGTCATATAAGTCAGACACAAAATATTGCAATGTAAGAACGAGAACATCTCACAATATTACAACCAATAAAGCATAACCTGAAAACTATTAAACTCTACAATGAAGCACTCAAATTCATTATAGGTGAAGAAGGCACTCATATAAATCTCAATGAAGCAATACATGCATCAGCATTAGCAGTAACCAAAAAATTGAACATCAAATTAAAAACAAGGCCGTCTCACAGACATGAAGATCCACCTAGGAAAAAAGAACCAAAGAAGAGAAAATCGAACAAATTAGAAGTGAAATATCAGTATTCAATAAACTTCTTCTCTCGCACTTCCCGCCTGTGGAACTCGCTCCCTTATTCTTGCTTTCCTGACGGCTACAACCTCCAGAAATTTAAATGCAAAGTCAATACTCATCTACTAACCACTGGCCTCAAGCTCTCTCCCCTCCCCTGTATAACCTTCCCTTTCTCTCCACCTATGTATCTGTCATCGCACCTGCTTTCTATTGTTCCTTTCTAACTAGTTTGTACTCCTCACTCTTTTCTAATTAATCTTTTTACATTTATGTAGCCCCCTGCACATCAGTGGCGTTTCTACCTTGCTCGGGGCGAAATGATTAAAAAAAAAAAAAAAAACTAGCAAAAGGAATAAATGTAAGAACTTAGTAAAAGCAGAAGGGTCGAAAGAAAATACAATATTAGGAATGAAAATAAAGTCTCATCAACTAAAGAAAAAATAAAGCAAACAATACAACTGAAGGCTCAAAGCATAAGACGCTATGAAAAATGATGATAATTCTACAGACAAAACAAGATTTTTACAAGAACTAGAAAAAGCAAAAGAGCCGAAAGGAAATACAATATCTAAACTTATATAATAAATGGAACTTTGTCTGTGTGTGAGTGTGTGTCTCTGTGTGTGTCTGGTTGTGTGTGTCCGTTGCCTACAGACTGCGAAACGGCTGAACCAATTTTCTTGAAAATTTATACAGTTGTACTATAAGCGTCTGCGAGTGTTTTTAGCTACGTTTTGTGTCGAAGTAATCCCCGATAAATATAGAAAAACCGATAATCGAAAAAATCGGGTTACAGAAGTAGTGGTCCGATTTTAATCAAATTTGATACACTCATAGACAAAGACATAAGAAACGATATTCAGAAGTTTCAAGGTTGCAGTTGCAGTTCTTACAATAGTGCAGAAAATCGATAATATATATATATATATATATATATATATATATATATATATATATAAAAGTGTGTATCTGCCTGTATGATTGCATTTTTTTCAGCCCTTTTATTTTAGTTTTTTCTTCGGGTTTGGCTCTAAGTAAGTATAATTGCAGTTCTTACACTCAGCCATGATACCATTTACTCAGAGGACTTATTTAACCTTCAACATTCAGTTTACGATGAAAAAACTTGATACCAGGAAATCAAAATTTGACTTACATCCGTTCATTTTTTTCTTTCAGTCTACGGTTTCGTTTTAACTGGAAACAACTATTGCTTTTTAGTCTTTCGTGCCAACGTTCAAAGAGTCTGAGCTCCAGGACCATGGATTAGTTTTAAAGCTTTCATTACACCCGAGCAACGCCGGGCTATACTGCTAGTTAGAATGAAAATGATGTCCTATCAACTAAGGAAAAAATAAATCAAGCAATACAACTGAAGTCTCAAAGAATAAGACGCTATAAGAAAAGTTCAAGATTCTATAGAAGAACAAGATCTTTCGAACCGATGCAAATCAAATTTTACAGGGAAATAGGTAATCAAGGAACTGAAGTGACAGTCCTACCCACAATGAAAGAGGTTATACAGATTTGGGGAAAACATGGGCTTGCCCTAAAGATCATAGCAAAGAAACGGATTCAGTTAGTTGAGTGCCATACATGATAAACGCGTTGGGTGATCATGTCTCGACATAGACATAACTGACTGGGCAGAAGATTATCCCGCAGTAGGTTGCCATTGCTTTCTGCGGTAGACTGGTTGCCGAACAAGGCTATAGAACCTAATCTGTCCTATTATTTGACTCATAACTAGATGGGGGAAGTGATGTACTATATTATTATGTAGTAATTAGTGAGGGCTCAGTTTATTACTTAAAAACAATAGGAAATCGATCCCCCACTTTATGCCCAGTAGAAGCCTTAATCATGTTTTCAACTATTATATTCAGTCAGTCAGTTAAGTGCCATACGTGAAACATGCTTGGGCGATCGTGTCTCGAAAGAGACATGACTGACTGGGCAGAAGATTATCCCGCAGTAGGTTGCCATTGCTTTCTGCGGTAGACTGGTTGACGACTAAGGCTATAGAACCTAATCTGTCCTTTTATTTAACCCATAACTGGAAGGAATTAATAGTTTTTCCAAGGGTATTTGCGCGTAAGTGAATGCAATGAATTCAACTGGAATTCGAACTCGGCACATTGCGTAAAAAGGAAAATGAATGAAAAATAAAATAAAACAAAACATGGGGTCGAATAACTGAACAGGATGTTGAATGTGCACTCCTAAAAGCATACAATTATAATATGCCATGGAAAGATAAAATTCGTAATTTTAGGCTATATTATTTAAATACAAAACACATATAAAACTAGACACAGAACTTCAACAAATGGTTTACGATCCCACTAAAATTCCTTCACGGATTGTTAAAAGAATTATCTTTTTTCTACCCAAAAATAGTGACACAAATATCCCGAAAAACTATAGACCAGTTACATGTCTTCCCACAACTTACAAACAATTCACATCTATTTTAACAAAACAGGCATATTACTTCTGCGAAATAAATGACATACTACAGCTTGAATAAAAAAGAGTGCAAAGGTGGCTGTTACGGATGTAAATATAAATTACTTATTAATAGAATGATCTTAGGAAACTGCTTCAGTGCAAAGAAAAATCGTAATACTGTCTGGATAGATTATCGTAAAACATTCGATAGTGTACCACATTCCTGGATCTTAAAGTCTTTAAATATATAAAATGTGTTACCCGCTGTCATCAATTTCATCAAACAATATATGTTGATATGGAAAACAACACTTTACCCCACCATATAAATAAAAAACAACACTTTACCCCACCATATAAATAAAAAAACAACACTTTACCCCACCATATAAATAAAAACTATAAGTCTGCTAAAATGAACATCAGCAGAGGAATAGTTTTAAGGTGACTCTTTGTCTCCCTTTTTATTTTGCATATCACTAATAGTATTAGACAGCCAACCTAACAAAACAGAATGCAGTTATAAAATAGCCCAAAAGAAAATGTGCCATCTCTTTTTCATGAATGATTTAAGGTTGTATGCTAGATAGGACAATGACTTGTAAGGTATTCTGCAAATTGTAAAATGCTTTAAAATGACATTGATATGAAATTCATTTTGGAAAATGTGGTAAGAAATGGCTCGTGAATTTTACTGCTTCCGAAACGAAGCTGTTATCTATTAACCATCAGAGACAATCGCTCCTACCTCTCAATTAGCAGAGATCAGGCTAGCCTCCCTGAAAGCAAAACACTGCGCCTCCTCGGGTTAACTCTCACAACAGACCTCAAGTGGAATGACTATATAGAATCCATAGCTAAATCCGCTGCTAAGAAAGTCGGTTCTCTGTGCAGGGCCAGGAAGTCTTTCCGTCTGAAACAATCCTGCACATATATAAATCTACCATCCGCTCGTGCATTAAATACTGCTGCTATATCTGGTCGGGTGCCCCTGCTATCCACCTATCCGTGACAAAATCCCACGGAGAATCGGTAATGTGACTGATTCCGACTTGGCGGCTCGGAGACAGTCACTTGCTCACCGGCGCAATGTGGCTTCCCTGTGCCTCTTTTACAAATACTTTCACAGCTTCTGCTCCGATAAACTCAGCTCACTGGTTCCTCATATATATGAATTTACTCAAGCCACAAAATTAGGAACTGGGTCCCACCCTTTTACTGTGAAGCAAATAAAATCTAAACGCAAATTATACACCAACAGCTTTTCTCGCACTTCCCGACTGTGGAATTCCCTTCTGTTTACTTGCTTTCCCGACAGCTACATCTCCTATCTCATTATCCTGCATCCTCTCTCTCATGCTTCTGTCTCCGTCCACTCTACTCTCATCTGTATTCTCATCCATCTCTTACCCAGTTCCTGACACCCGCTATAACCTGTCACTCTTTCTCATAACTTTCCTCCTATGTAATCCCCTGCACAACTCAAATGGAATGACTATATCGAATCCATTGCTAAATCCGCTGCTATGAAAGTCGGTTCTCTGTGTAGGGCCCGGAAGTTTTTTCCGTCTAAATCTATCCTGCAGATTTACAAATCTACCATCCGCCCGTGCATTGAATACTGCTGCCATATCTGGTCGGGTGCCCCTGCTGTTCTCCTCGGGCTTCTCGATAAGGTTCAGAGGAGGGTCTGTAATGTGATAGATACCGACTTGGCAGACCGCCTGCAGTCTCTCTCCCACCGGCGAGACGTGGCTTCGCTGTGTCTCTTCTATAAATACTTTCACGGCTTCTGCTCCGATGAACTTAGATCACTGGTGCCCCCTAAATACGAATTTGCACGAGATACTAGATTAGCAACTAGATCCCACCCTTTTACAGTGAAATCGATAAAATGCAGCCGTAACTTCTACTCCAACAGTTTCTTTCCTCGCACTTCCCGACTGTGGAATTCTCTTCCAAACGATTGCTTCCCCGACGGCTACAATCTCCAGGAGTTTAAATGTAAGGTCAATAGACACCTCCTAACACACTAACCTGCTCCCATTCTATCAAACACTCTTCCCATCTGCCCGACACTCATCCTCGCTATCCTTACTCATATATCACCTTTCTCCTGACATTCCCTATGTCTATCCACTCCTTCTCTTTACCTTCCCCTATGTAGCCCCATGCGCAATAGTGGCAGTGGAATGCCTTGCTTGGGGTGAGATGATTAAAAAAAAACACTCTTCCCATCTGCCCGACACTCATCCTCGCTATCCTTACTCATATATCACCTTTCTCCTGACATTCCCTATGTCTATCCACTCCTTCTCTTTACCTTCCCCTATGTAGCCCCATGCGCAATAGTGGCAGTGGAATGCCTTGCTTGGGGTGAGATGATTAAAAAAAAACACTCTTCCCATCTGCCCGACACTCATCCTCGCTATCCTTACTCATATATCACCTTTCTCCTGACATTCCCTATGTCTATCCACTCCTTCTCTTTACCTTCCCCTATGTAGCCCCATGCGCAATAGTGGCAGTGGAATGCCTTGCTTGGGGTGAGATGATTAAAAAAAAACACTCTTCCCATCTGCCCGACACTCATCCTCGCTATCCTTACTCATCTATCACCTTTCTCCTGACATTCCCTATGTCTATCCACTCCTTCTCTTTACCTTCCCCTATGTAGCCCCATGCGCAATAGTGGCAGTGGAATGCCTTGCTTGGGGTGAGATGATTAAAAAAAAACACTCTTCCCATCTGCCCGACACTCATCCTCGCTATCCTTACTCATATATCACCTTTCTCCTGACATTCCCTATGTCTATCCACTCCTTCTCTTTACCTTCCCCTATGTAGCCCCATGCGCAATAGTGGCAGTGGAATGCCTTGCTTGGGGTGAGATGATTAAAAAAAAAAAAAAAAAAAGTAAAATTCCTTGCTTGGGTCGATATGACTATTATATTTTATTATATAAAAAAAAGGTTCTAAAGCAACAGTTTTAAAAGGACAGTTACAACAAACATCTTCTATTATCTTTGACCCTGCTGTAACAATAAGAAAATTAAAGCAAGAAGCTTATAAGTCTCTCGGTGTGAATGGGAGTGAAAGAATTTACCATAAGAAAATGAAAGTAATAATGCTTAAGGCTGACTATGGAAGAGTAGGACTAATATTACAACCCGAATTGAATTCTCAGAATAGAATTATGGCCATTAATATCCTTGCCATCCCAATTGTCGAATACAGTTTCAACATCTTAAACTGGACTCCAAATGAAATCAGAAAAATGAATGCTAAGACAAGAAAGCTTCTTTCTAAACATAAGATGCACCACAGAATGTCTATACATACCACGTAATAAATGTAGAAGAGGCCTTATTCATCTAGAATCGTCATACAGGACAACACCTATTGGTTTACTAATATACACGCGAACAATAAAAAACTGGATGATACAATTTGGCAAACGACATGAAAACCGAAATAAACTATTCAATATTGAAAAAAGACTGTAAATACAAAAAGATTTAAATTTTGTAGAGTCTGTAAAAAAACAAAGCAGAATCGAAGAACCAATTGTTGCAGCAAAGATTATGAAAAAGAAAGCGAAGTAGAAATTTATTGTACAGATGAAACAACGCAAACAGGACAAATCTCTGTATGGCCAATATCCAGAACGTGCTAATATATCCAATGTTGATAAAGTTAATATTCATCGATTGTTACGAGCAACTGGGTTAAAGTCTGTAACTAAAGGCTTTATTCTTGCAGCGCAAGATCGGAGTCTTTTCACTAGGAACTTTCAGGCAAATATCATGCATAATAATGTGGATTTAAAATGCAGATTCTGGGATAACAGGAAGCTATAGTGCTATGCCGCTAATCAGAAATTGCATACAAAATACTTATATGTCTGCATTAAATTATCCATAGAGGTTGATATGCCGCTAAACAAAATCGATCAACCACAGTATGTAGCATCAAAGCTTCTATTTCTATTCCACATAATCGTATTTTTTTTATACGAAACGTGTATTTTCTTCTTATTTTTTTTCAATACTTGTATGTTGATTGTTTCAGAATCACGCTTCTCTCAAATATCAATACTTACGTGGTCGGTTTATTCCCCCTCTCATACTAGTAAGTCAGTTAAGTGCCATACGTGATACACGCTTGGGCGATCATGTCTCGAAAGAAACATGACTGACTGGGTCGAACATTTTCTAACCTGTTCTTTAAAGTATAGCTGAAGGGAGAATAGACAGATTTATTAGTAATTAGTGGAGGATCAGTTTATTACTTCATAACAATAGAAAACTGATCCCCCACTTTATGCCCAGTAGAACCTTTACTTATATTTCCAACTATTATCTTCAGTCAGTCAGTTAAGTGCCATACGTGATACACGCTTGGGCGATCATGTCTCGAAAGAGACATGACTGACTGGGCAGAAGATTTTCCCGCAGTAGGTTGCCATTGCTTTCTGCGGTTGACTGGTTGCCGACCAAGGCTATAGAACCCAATCTGTCCTGTTAGTTCATCCATAACTGGAAGGCATAGACGGATCAATACCTTTCCCAACGGTATTTGCGCGTAAGTGAATGCAAGGAACTCAACTGGAATTCGAACTCGGCTCTCCGATTTCTCGTTCCGAGTCGATAACCACTGTGCCACAACGCACATCCGCTCATACTAGACATAAACTAAATCCTCGCAGCGAGCCCTCTCATCCGAAGGTTAGGTGGAACCATTTTAAAATTACTGCTGTTCCCAGGTCTAACCTGAGCCGGAGTGGTAGCACCTGTTATGGTCCCCCGCAAATAGTTAACCCTTAAACTGAGGTCAAAACATTATGAGAGTGTATTAATTAATTTTTAAAATGAAGGCGACAGCAATATATTTTCATTGTTAGATGAAGCAGGAGCTATGGATCTGGATGAGAGCCCGTTCAAAACGTTTTAATTTGATGCAGAAGACCGGATTCAATCAAACAATCGTCACGTGACACCGTAGCTACAGAGCATGCGTAGAAGGCCTTCGATATATATAGCAGGCCTAAGCTCCAGATTCGGCGTTCTTATCCAGAGCCTAATATGACAACTCAGTGATGGACAACGGTAGCCCAGGCCAAACAGAAGCCATAATGGTCGTCTGAGCGGTCATGAAAGGTAAGAACCTTAACCACTTCACCACCGATTAGACCCTCGTTTGCTTTGTCAAAGAGCCGTAAGAGGGTAATAAGAAGATGATTAGAGCGGAAAGCAAAATGAATATAAATGGAATCGCCTAGTTTAATATTTTAGGAACTAACATCATCTTGTTTTCTTCATAGACACGTCGTTTCAAATAAATATATGCTTTTGCCTTAATAAAGCCCGTCAGTAAAAAAAAACGTGTCCGCTAAAGGACAATATTATTCGTCTCTTTCTATTGTTCACACACACACACACACACACACACACACACACACACACACAGCGACAATTTAACCATCGCACCCTATAGATTTGCTATATATATATATATAGATAGATATAGATATATGTATACACTACAGGCCATAATTATTAGGCCACCCCGGTTTTTTTTAAAGAAATGATGTATTTCATACTATTTTTTGTATTTATTGCCAAGTGGATAATTCTAAATGAAAATAGAATGGTGCTTTTGTTATTAATACTTTTCAAAATTTTACAAGGCAAGGAAACAAAGATGAACTCGTCCGAATGACTCTAAATTTGCTTCATTCTTTCAGAAACTGCCGTACAGTTAATTATTTAACATTTCTAAATTCATTTGACGCACATGTTATTTTGTAGTATTAAAAAGAGAACCATTCTATTTTCATTTAAAATTATTCACTTTTCCATCAATACTAAAAAATAGTATGAAATACATCATTTTGTAAAACACTGGGATAACCTAATAATTATAGCTGGTACTGTATATATATACTATCTGTTATAATAAAGACCCTTGTGTATTTATTTGTGTAAGTAGATGTATATATATATATATATATATATATATATATATATATATAAATATATATATAAACTTATTTATGAATGGAACTTTGTGTGTCTGTAGGCAAGATGTTTGTGTGTGTGTCTGTTTATCTGTCTGTATGTCCTTTATATAAATCCACAATTTTTATCCGATTCTCACCAAACTTCACACAAATATTCTTTAGGCTGAATCTCAGCTACAGGACCATGGATTAGTTTTAAAGCTTTCATTACACCCGAGCAACGCCGGGCTATCCTGCTAGTATATACAGTGGGGAAAATAAGTGTTGGACACATCCCATTATTCTTTATTTAACACATTTTTTATGCAGCAAATAACGCGAAAATTTAACAAAAAATAGTTACTCATTTAGCAATAACAAATAACTTTAGAAATTGGAACATTTTAATGCATAACAAAAATTATATAATAAAAACGAGAATAGCCTGGAAAAAAAGTGTTGGACACACTAACACAATTTCATCTAATATTTAGTTGAAAACCCCTTATTGGCTATTACAGCTTCGAGGCGTTTTCTATACGACGAAACTAATTTGTGACAACGATTAGGCGAGATTTTGGCCCACTCTTCAACACATACTTTCTTCAAATCCTGAATATTACGTAGATCTCGCTGGTGGACCATGATTTTGAGCTCTCTCCATAGATTTTCTATAGGATTTAAGTCTGGGGACTGACTGGGCCACTTAAGAACATCTATTTTGTTCTGTACGAACCAATCGGAGGTTATTTTAGCAGTATGTTTGGGATCATTATCTTGTTGAAAGATCCATCCCTGTCGCATACCTAACGCATTGGAAGCAGGCAAGAGATTATTTTCAAGAATTTCCCGATATTTGGCTGCATTCATCTTTCCATCTATAATATGAAGTGACCCAGTACCATTTGAAGAGAAGCATCCCCAGAGCATGACATTTCCACCACCAAACTTTACAGTGGGGAGGGTGTTCTTGGGATCGTGCGCTGTGCCATCTCTTCTCCATACTCGACGTATAGAGTTAATGTCGAAAAGTTCAATTTTCGTCTCATCGGACCAGATCACATTATTCCAGTAATCATCTGTTTTCAATAAGTGGCTTCTTGCAAACTCCAGACGAGCATTAACATGACATTTTTTTAGTAATGGTGTCTTTCGAGGTGTACGCGATTTAAGACCGTTGCGTCGGAGTACATTACTAATCGTTGGTTTCGTTACTACTATCCCTGCTTTTTCCAAATCTTTCTGAAGTTCGCCTCGTGTTGTTCTCGGTTGCTGCTGAACTTTTCGTACAATCTTCCTTACTGCTCGATCCGACATCTTGCGAGGAGCTCCGGTGCGCGGACAGTTCACGGTTGAGTCATGCACCTTCCATTTCCTAATAAGGTTTCCTATGGTGCTTACAGGGATTTTGAATTGAGCAGATATACGCCGATAACCAATTCCATTCTTGTGCTCGGCAATAATCTTATCACGGACGACTTGAGAGAGTTCTTTACGTTTACTCATCCTGAGAACCTTCACGCATGATGGCTTACTGGTGACTAACGTGTTCCAATACTTTCCAACGACGTAGAGTATGGTTGTGCTGAAAGAAAAGAGAACTCTTTAACTTCCGCTTGTACCTTCCAGAAGTGAATTACTTCCCTTGACTTTTTCTTTCCTTCTTTCTTTATTCCTTCTAACTAAGCTGCAGATTCGCGGCGTCTTATACCCTTCTTAGTTAAATAAAGCTTATCTTAAGCTACCTCCGTATCTGTCTTTTTATTACAATGGTCTACAACAATCGAGACACTTCTAAAACGTATAATAGTGTCGGCAAATTAAAATGTAAATAACAATTTCCAGCATTATTTATAAAAAATAATAATAAAATATAATTTAAAACAATGTGTCCAACACTTTTTTTTCCAGGCTATTCTCGTTTTTATTATATAATTTTTGTTATGCATTAAAATGTTCCAATTTCTAAAGTTATTTGTTATTGTTAAATGAGTAACTATTTCTTGTTAAATTTTCACGTTATTCGCTGCATAAAAAATGTGTTAAATAAAGAATAATGGGATGTGTCCAACACTTATTTTCCCCACTGTATATATATATATATATATATATATACGCTGAGAGAGAAGAGGTCTAGATTTCATTAGATTTTTTTTCTTACATCTTAATATAAGATATTTAATCGTAGGTACATCATTATATATGTTGCCATAATTTTAGACGGCATATTCTCAAACATATTTTAGCAGTACGGACCCACTCACACACACACACACACACACATATATATATATATATATATATATATATATATATATATATATACATACTAGCAGTATATCCCGGCGTTTCTCGGGTGTAATGAAAGCTTTAAAACTAATCCATGGTCCTGGAGGTCAGACTCTTTGGACGTTGGCACGAAAGACTAAAAAGCAATAGTTGTTTCCAGTTAAAGCGAAACCGTAGACTGAAAGAAAAATGAATGGATGTAAGTCAAATTTTGATTTCCTGGTATCGATATCAAATATGTTTTCTTCGTCGTAAACTGAATTTTGAAGGCTAAATATGTCCTCTGAGTAAATGGTATAATGGCTGAGACTAAGAACTACAATTATACCTACTTAGAGCCAAACCCGAAGCAAAAACTAAAATAAAAGGGCTGAAAAAAATACAGACATCCAGGCAGATAAACAGACACGCACACAAACATATTGCCTTTTATATATATGTATTATCGATTTTCTGCACTATTGTAAGAACTGCAACCTTGAAACTTCTGAATATCGTTTCTTATGTCTTTGTCTATGAGTGTATCCATTTTGATTAAAATCGGATCACTCCTTCTATAACCCGATTATCGATTATCGATATTTATCGGGAGTGCCTCGACACAAAACCAAGCTACGAACACTCGCAGACGCTTATAGTACAACTGTGTAAATGCTCAGCCGTTTTGGGGTCTATAGGTAACGGATACACACAGACACACTCAGAGACACACAGAGAGAGACAAAGTTCCATTTATAAATAAGTTATATATATATATATATATATATATATATATATATATATATAAACAGTATTTTGTGGTAGCTAAAGAAAGGGGCGAAATAATTTTGATAGACCTATATATATATATATATATATATATATATATATACCTAAAAAATATTGTAATTAAATATTTTTCTTCTTCATCCGTTAGAGAGGTGAGGGCAGAGAGGAAACGAGGTTAGGTGAAGCCATAATATATATAAAAAAAAAGACCAGCCAAAAAAAAAAAATAGATAAATAAATTTACGATCATCGAAGACAAATTTGACAACTCTTGGTACGGAGATGACCGCTAGCCACAAGATTCGATTAAATAGACAAAACTCAGTACTTTTTCTTGTCGCCGAAATCTTGGTGGACATTATCACATAAAAAGCGAGACTCTCCGTTATTGTAAACATTTAAAGGCTACCTATAAAATAACAGTTGACTAGGATTTGCTTTGATTTGAACAGCATATTTGTTCTTGTATTGAAAATTGTTGAAATAATTTTGTGATTTAAAATTTTTAAGAAAGAGAGACACAACAAATAAATTAAAATTATGTAGCGCTTTTGACCGAAGTAGATAATGCTTTTTTTATTTGATAAAATAAACCCAGACTAGAGAGAGAGAGAGAGAGAGCATTTCATGCCCCCGAAGGCCCATAATGAGAGGTGCCAATTTTAGAAAGGAGGGGTACCAGCAACCAGTGAAGATAAATTTTTATTGGTTGGGTTGTAAGTCGCTGAAGTAGACGGTATAGTGATGATAATCACGAAAAGGGTGGTTAAATGGAATTTCAGGAGAGTCAAAAAAGTCTTCCACGCCCTCGATGAGCAATGGTCAAAGGCACGCACACAGGAAAGAAGAAAAGGATGATAGGGTCACCAAAAGGGTGATTCCTGATTGTGAATTTGGAAATACTAGCGAAACTAGAATGCGTCACACTCACATCCCCTGGGTGAGTTGCCAATATAGACAATAGCTAGTGGGTATTCAGAGTTTGTCCGTTCGAATTCCAGTCCGGTACGGATCGAGTAGAAACGAGAGACGTGTTGTCAGGTGAGGACCTGTCTTAGAAGTGCCCCTGATTTTATCATTGTGCCAAATTAACTCATGGAATCAAGCTAAAAACTAACGAACGTCTACATCCACTGGACCATGAAGGTGCGTGAGGATAACAACTCTCAGAAAACAGCCTCGGTCTGTCTACCCTATGTGAAGGGGTTAGATGAGAAAATACAAAGAATCTGTGTTCTATATAACATCAGGACGATTTTCAGAAGTGGTTCTACACTTCGCAGGTACCTCTCCCGAGTAAGACCCCCAACAGAGAAAGACATGACTAAGGACTGTGTGTACGCCATTCCATGTAGCTGTGGAAAGAAATATAAAGAAGAAACAGGCCGCCCTCTTAAGGTAAAGAACAAGAACAGGGGAGATAGAAAAATCAGGCGTATCTGACCACATATGGAGAGAGAAAAGCGATCACCGACCCCTATGTGATAAGGTTGAAATAATAGATAGAGTACGCCATTGGAAACTACTTAAACTTAAGAAATCAGCACATATGCTAGACCATAAATATCCTAAGCCGACCAAACATAGCGATGAACACAATATGGGAACCAGCGATACGGAGTGCCAGAGAAAAACATTAGTGTCAAAAGTTGCAATATGAATTCTGGTAAAAATAATATAGAAAACCATTAACATAAAAAATACTAGAGAAAACCACTAACATCAAAAAAATTGCAATATGAACTCTGGTAAAAAAGGGTTACTGGACATTCGGTTTAAAAGTCCCAAAAATTCAGTTGTTCCTGTCCTTAAGGACACATGTTCCAGTAGATATAGACGTTGGTGACTTGAACCAAAGAGTTGTGAGTTCATTACCAGGCTACAGCAGTAATGAACAAATATGAACGGGGTGGGGGTGCGTGAGGATAACAACTCTCAGAAAACAGCCTCGGTCTGTCTACCCTATGCGAAGGAGTTATCGGAGAAAATACAAAGAATCTGTGGTCTATATAACATCAGGACAATCTTCAGAAGTGGTTCTACACTTCGCAGGTACATCTCCCGAGTAAGACACTCAACAGAGAAGGACATGACTAAGGGCTGTGTGTTCGCCATTCTATGTAGTTGTGGTAAGAAGTATAAAGGAGAGACAGGTCGCCCCCTTAAGGTAAGGCTACAAGAACATCACAAGGCCTTAACACGAGGGGAGAGAAAAATCAGGCGTAGCTGACTACATATGGAGGGAGAAAGGGGATCACCGCCCCTATGGGATGAAGTTGAAATAATAGATAAATAAAGCCAATGCAAACTACGTAAACTTAAGGAATCCTCACATATGCTAGGCTTCAAAATCTCCTAAGCCGACCAAGCATAGAGATAAATACAATATGGGAACCAGTAATACGGACTGCCAGTGAAAATCATTAGTGTCAAAAATTGCAATATGAGCTCTGGTAAAAAGAAACAGTAAAGAAAACCATTAACATCTAAAATACTAGAGAAAGCCATTAACATGAAAAAATTGCAATATGAACTCTGGTAAAAAAGGGTTACTGGACATTAGGTTTAAAAGTCCCCAAAATTCAACTGTTCTTGTCCTTATCATCGCCCAGTGGATGTTGCCGTTGGTTAGTTCCTGGCTTGATTCTTAGTGTTGTGAGTTCAATACCAGACTATATATATATATACTAACAAAATAGCAAGATCGCCAAGACCGACCGCGGTTTCGCACAACGGCTCGTTTCGCACAACGGCTGACGAGCCGTTGTGCGAAACCGCGGTCGGTCTTGGCGATCTTGCTATTTTGTTAGTGTGTTTGCTCTGCGTTACTGCCTTCTAGTTAAATACTTTTCGGTTGTGTGTATCGAGCACTTTTCTTTTCTGGTTGTTTGTTCCGTTAGAGGGTTTTTTTTCTTTTTACTGGGAGGAACCGTATGTATTGTCGGTCCCACGCAGTTTTCTTTTTTTTCCCCCTCTTTGCCCAAAGCTTTATAGCCGAGGGCAATAACGGATTTAGATTCTGCTGGTCATTCATAGTCTTAGAAAGTCCCTTCTATAAAATTTTGAGATTAGAATACACGCAGAGTCGGTTTAATAATAATTATTATTATTATTATTATTAATATATATATATATATATATATATATTGGAGTAGATAGATCTATCGCCCGGTTCACACTCCACCCACGTCTATTGAACAGGTTAAGAGGCTCATGCCTTGTTCCCTGTTTAGGATGTGGTTTCCGGCTTTCTCTTTTCTAATCTTTTCACTATTCCGTAGCCCCCTGCACATCAGTGGCGTTACCGCCTTGCTCGGTGTGATACGATTAAAAAAAATATGTTAATATATATATATATATATATATATATTTATTATATAGTATACACACACACATATATATATATATATATATATATTTATTATATAGTATACACACACATATATATATATATATATATATATATATATATATATATACACTCCTGATCAAAAATTTAAGATCACTTAAAAATCTTTAAAAATAATGTTTTTTTACGGATAGATTTTAAACTCCTCCCACTTAAGGTTACCAATACTACAATCTAAAAGGTTATGGAAACAAAAAGCTACATTCCAAACATTTTATTTAGAAATTTGCATTTTTATAAAATGAGGTGATTTATACATAATCAAAATTCTAAGACCAGGCACAAAAATTCTACGAAATACCCATAAACTTCCTCGCCACATTATCAAGCCAAAGTATATGTTGCTGAAAAATATCTCTCTTCTTCTAAATGATGTATTCATTGAGTATGCCAATATATTGAATTTCGGCAGGCAGCGAACAATTCTTAATTAAATAACTTGGCAAATATTTGACAGACACTCTTCGCGTTGACAGTTGCAGTTCATTGCAACGCTGGTCAAACATATTTCAATCAGAATAGACGCTCAACAGGCTCATGTGAAAACAAGGAATCGAGGCCAGGCGTGAAAAGCAGTTAAAAGGTTTCCTGGCTTACAATTACTATCTAGCTGACAAAAAAAAGGGGAGAAGTGCCACATGAAAAGGACAAAGTAAAATGGTTTGCAGTTATCTAAAATTGCATATTCTGGATGCGTAGTAATCACGCGGCTGCCCAAAAGATGTTTAATCTTTTCCAGGAACTTTTTTAGCAGATTTATACCAATATTCTCAAGCAAAGAAATATACTGAAGATATAAATATTTCTAAAATTTGGTGTAATGAATTAGCTGTTATGCCATATTTCCTAGGTAGAGTTATTATCAACTAGCAGTATAGCCCGGCGTTGCTCGGCTGTAATGAAAGCTTTAAAACTAATCCATGGTCCTGGAGCTAAAGAATATTTGAAATTATAAAACATTGCGACAATTTACTAATCGCACCAAATAGTTGCGACAATTTAACAATCGCACCAAATATATATATATATATATATATACATATATATATATATATATATATATATATACTAGCAGTATAGCCCGGCGTTGCTCGGCTGTAATGAAAGCTTTAAAACTAATCCATGATCGTGGAGCTCAGACTCTTTGGACGTTGGCACGAAAGACTAAAAAGCAATATCTGTTTCCAGTTAAAGAGAAACCGTAGACTGAAAGAAAAAATGAATGGATATAAGACAAATTTTGATTTCCTGATATCGATATCAAATAAGTTTCTTTCGTCGTAAACTGAATTTTGAAGGCTAAATAAGTCCTCAGAGTAAATGGTATCATGGCTGAGACTAAGAACTACAATTATACCTACTTAGAGCCAAACCCGAAGCAAAAACTAAAATAAAAGGGCCGAAAAAATACAGATATACAGGCAGATAAACAGACATACACACAAATATCTTGTCTTTTAGATATATATATTATCAATTTTCTGCACTATTGTAAGAACTGCAACCTTGAACTTTCTGAATATCGTTTCTTATGTCTTTGTCTATGAGTGTATCAAATTTGATTAAAATCGAACCACTCCTTCTATTACCCAATTTTTTCGATTATCGATTTTCTATATTTATCGGGGGTACCTCAACACAATATCTAGACCACTCGCAGACGCTTATAGTACATCTGTGTAAATTTTCAAGAAAATCGGTTCAGCCGTTTCGGAGTCTATAGGTAACGGACACACACAGACACACACACACAGAGTTCTATTTATAAATGAGTTTAGATAGATTAGATATAGAACAATATGTGGTCGTCATATATTTACAAAATGAATATTGATCAGTGTTAAAAATGTATTTATCCTCTTCCTGTCAAGTATTGAATATGAAATCATATCATAATTCTACTTGTTCCTTCCTTAGTTACTTAGTTTGTCCATCCGTTACGCCTATACGAGCTTTTCTTCCCCGTCTATCTTTTTAAATGCTACTCTCCTCAGCCTTCCTCTTACCTTTGCCAAACGGAAGGGTAGTAAAGAGTAAGAGAGTAGGAAGAGAGAGCCTATAGCATTACCGTATCAGTAGCAGCTTAAGCTAGTGCTTGTAACAGTAATTGTGTGTGTATATGTGTGTACTGTACAATATATTAAAAATAGGTGTGTTTGTTATTTCTGGCCTCTACAACCTTTTCCTCTCCCTCTATCTTTTTAAACGCTACTCTCCTCAGCCTTCCTCTTACCTTTGCCAAACGGAAGGGTAGTAAAGAGTAAGAGAGTAGGAAGAGAGAGCCTATAGCATTACCGTATCAGTAGCAGCTTAAGCTAGTGGTTGTAACAGTAATTGTGTGTGTATATGTGTGTACTGTACAATATATTAAAAATAGGTGGATTTGTTATTTCTGGCCTCTACAACCTTGGCCATTACTCAGTTGGTCTTTTCTGTCTACAATGGACATAGGAGCCATGATTTTTCAGTAATAAAATAAATTTTCTCTTTCAAAATCTCTCATAATATAGCGTAGAGTATTTTGGTTATGGTCTGTGCATACGCCGCTTAATATAATATAAGATTACAGTAAAGTAGCTCCTATGGACATTACTTTTATAGATATTTTAATAAAATTACACTCTGTGTTATCGTTATTTTATTATCCAATACCTTTATGTTTGAAGACGTTAATATCATTTGTAGTATGACAAAGTAAAAATTTTCCAGGAAATCATAATTATTCTTCTGTGGAAATTCCACGGGTTCCTCTAGATATTATAAATAATAAAAGCACTGACTTCGATTCGTATCTGAAAGTCTTAGGTTAAAAGCAATCGAACGACATTTCATCAACCCAGCCCAAGGAAGGCGTTAATGCCTCTAATACTCAACGGATTACTGTCGAGTAAAACAGAATGGAAATACTTTTGAAGGAAACGAAAACCCAATCCTAAACATGCAAAGAGATAAAGCTCCACTCCCGTGCACAAGACCGGGGATGAGATCAAACCGGATGATAGGTGAACCTGTAACCTTGTGCAAATTAATTCGAACATTGCAAATAATGTTTTCCTAGAATCTTTAACACGTTCTCTGATCAGGTCGTCTCTTGGCTTTGGTATTCACTTCCGACCGCATTTTCCTTTACGTTTTGAACTGATGTGTTCAGTTTGTTTCTGTACCTTAATGACACAGCTGAAAGTTGAAAGGCTGACACCAACAATATCTCTCTCAGGCTTACCAGTGTGTTCGTGCTGCGTTACAATTTTTGTATGTTTCTTTGGAGCAACATCCATCGCAGACAATGGCTGTAGGAAAACAGTGTCTGGGCGAGATAAAAATCTGATGGAATGACGGATGTGGTAATATTTTTCATGGCCAAAGAAATTTCATCATATACCCCGAAAATAGATTTCTTAATACTTCTCGCCACGGTAGTTTAAGGAGAAAAGAGAAATCGATTACATCCTATTACTACAGTGGATGATAAAACAATTTACAGGTTCACTTCCAAATATCTAGATGACCTGAACCTGACAACTGACCTTTTACCCCTGAACTCGCCCTGGTGGTTCAGTGGGGAAAGCACTGGTGTGTAAAATCCACTACGTGTTAACACAAACTAGTAATGTCCCACCATCACCATGCAGACACAGGACTTTCACCTATCATGATTGATGAGTTTTCTCTCAAGGGGTCGCTTGTATTCAGCATCTATTTAGTTTGGTTGAATTAATTTTACAGCAAATCAAACTCTAGGGGTTATAAAATGCTGAAATCTAAATATTTTAATCACAATTTTATGGCTTAAGCTAAATATATTTTGAACGCAACTGTGTCTTCAAATGCAGATAAAATATATTGTGGATAAAATTTATTTATTGTAAATCTTGGATAAAATGTACTGTCAGTCATTTGCTTTGCTCTGCTTTGATAAGAATTTTATTGTATGTATTGTTGGTAATTTTTTAATATAAAAACGTATGGTTGGCAATTTTATCATAAAAAAATGTATCATAATTTTTTGATACAGTAAAGTAATGGTAACCTACAGCTGGGTTAGTTTTCTGCCCAGTCAGTCATGTCTCTTTCGAGACATGATCGCCCAAAGCGTGTATCACTTATGGCACTTAACTGACTGACTGAATATAATAGCTAAAAACACAATTAAAAATTCTACTGAGCATAAAGTGGGGGTTCGGTTTTCTATTTTTATGAAGTAATAAACTGATTGCTCACGAATTATACTTAATATAATAATGCAATATAATCAATCTCTTCTCCCTCCAGCTATGATTTAAATGGCAGGACGAATTGGGTTCTATAGCCTTGGCTGGCAACCAGTCTATCGTTGAAAGGAATGGCAACCTTCTGCGGGACAATCTTCTGCCCAGTCTGTCATGTCTATTTCGAGACTTGATCGCCCAAAGCGTGTATCACGTATGGCACTTCACTGACTGACTGAATATAATAGTTGGAAACATCATTAAAACTTCTACTGGGCATAAAGTGGGGGATAGATTTTATAGTGTTGTGACGTCATAAACTGATCCCCTATTAATTACTACTGAATAATATAATGCATCTCTTCCTCATCTAGCTAAGAGTGAAATAACAGGACAGATTTGGTTCTATAGCCTTGGCTGGCAACCAGTCTACCGCAGAAAGTAATGGCAACATACTGAGGGATAATCTTCTATCTAGTCAGTCATGTCTCTTTCGCGACATGGTCGCTCAAGCGTGAATCACGTATGGCACTTAACTTAATGACTGAATATAAGAGTTGGAAACAATTAAAACTATTTCTGGGCATAAAGTAGGGGATCGGTTTTCTATTGTTATGAAGTAATAAGTTGATCCCCCAAGTAATTATACTTAATATAATAATGTAATATAATCTATCTTTTCTCCCTTCAGGTATGAGTCAAATAACAGGACAGATTGGGTTCTATAGCCTTGGCTGGCAACCAATCTACTGCAGAAAGAAATGGCAACATACTGAGGGATAATGTTCTACCCAGTCAGTCATGTCTCTTTAGCGACATGATCGCTCAAGCGTGTATCACGTATGGCACTTTACTGACTGATTGATTATAGTGTTTAGCATTTGTTTTAGGGATTCATTATTTATTCATAGAAAAGGGCGATATATCAATTGTTTGAAGACTGAATATATTATTGGCAGAAAGAGGAACACCCCAAGATGTGAAGTGTTAATTATGAAAAGACAGGAAGCAGGCACATATCCATACGCAATTGTCATGGATCACGGTTCGATATAGTTTTTAAAACATTTTTGCATTAAAAAGAATCCACAATCCTGATATAACAGACGCATTGTCTTAGGAGATTTATAATTTTTGACAAACCTGAAGCAGACTACAACCATGTTTAATTTCGTTTTTTTCTTTTTTCTTTTTTTTTTTTTTTTTTTTTTTTTTTACCTTTTTCAGCGCAGTAAGATCGATTGTTACTTAAATTTTCCGATTATCCAAATAAAATTTGAAAAATTACAATATTTAAACAAATTTATGGTGGGTGGCAGTTTCTCATAACTTTAAAGTAAATCGATCCTTCATATTCAATCCACTATAAGGTTGTTTGAGAAACTAGTTCCCCACTAAAAATTTTTAAATATTAAAATTTTTGCAATTTTTTTTGTCATTTGTAAAGTTTAAGGGGTAAAAGATAATATTGCATTGAAAGAAGTTCAAACAAATTTGATAATGAACAAATTTACAAGTTGCGGTAATGTCGTACCGGTGACTAGTTTCAAAATGGAGGCTCGATTTACTATAACGTTGAATGAGAAACTGTTCCCCCACCAGAAAATGTTTAAATATTAAAATTTTTCACAATTTTTTTTCTCAATCCTAAACGTAAGTGGGTAATCGATAAAATTTTAAAAAAAAATGAAAAACAGCGAAATTAAACGTAGTCGTAGTCTGGATAAGGTCCGCCAAATTGTTTTATATAATCGTTTCACCCCAAGCAAAGTAAGACCGCCACTGGTGCACAGGGGGTTCACAGTGAGAGAAAAACAGGGTAAAGAGATCCTGAAGAAGGGATAAGAGATATATTTTATATAGTAAGTTGTCGAGCCAGGAAGTTATTTCCACCTAAATACATCTGGCACATATACATGTGGCTTACGGCCTATCACGTTGAATTCACCGGTTTTCGCTCAATCACCGAAGTTAAGCAACGTTGAGCCTGGTCAGTACTTAGATGGGTGACCGCTTGGGAATACCAGGTGCTGTAAGCGTTTAGTGTTGGATGTGCGTGTTTACGGCCATATCACGTTGAATCCACGGGTTCTCGCTCGATCACCGAAATTAAGCAACGTTGAGCCTGGTCAGTACTTAGATGGGTGACCGCTTGGGAATACCAGGTGCTGTAAGCGTATAGTGACGGATGTGCGTTGTGGTGCAGTGGATATCGGCTCGAAAAGAGAAATCAGTGAGCCGAGTTTGAATTCCAGTTGTATACCCTGCATTCACTTAAGTACTGGTACCCTTGGGAAAGGTATTAATCCATCCCTTCCCTCCGGTTATGGGTTAAATAACAGGGTGGGACTTGGGGACCCTGCCCTTAAAAGCAAATCCCAATGAATCTTGATACTCGAAAAGAAAAAAAAAACTATTATTAGACACAAAAACCTATATAAAAACAACAATAAATTGTTGAAAGAAAAAAGGTATTACCAGCAATAAATAAATAAGATTTAGTTAGAAATAAATGACTCGCAGAGGTGTTGATATGCCATGATACAAACTAACCAACATATACAGGTTAACCATTCATCCGTGCTTGGAGTACTGCATGGAATACTATTGTCATATGTGGTCAGACGCCCTTGCTGTTTTTTTTTTTTTTTTTTTTTTTAATCATTTCACCCCGAGCAAGGCAGAAACGCCACTGATGTGCAGGGGGTTACATAAATGTAAAAAGATTAATTAGAAAAGAGTGAGGAGTACAAACTAGTTAGAAAGGAACAATAGAAAGCTGAGAAAGCAAGTGCGATGACAGATACATAGGTGGAGAGAAAGGGAGGGTTATACAGGGGTGGGGAGAGAGCTAGAGTCCAGTGGTTAGTAGATGAGTATTGACATTACATTTAAATTTCTGGAGGTTGTAGCTGTCAGGAAAGCAAGAATACGGGAGTGAGTTCCACAGGCGGGAAGTGCGAGAGAAGAAGCTGCAGGAGTAGAATTGTCGTCTGCATTTGGCTAACCTAACTGTGAATGGGTGGGACCCAGTTGCCAGTCTGGTTGCACGAGCAAACACCTGTTGAGGAGGCATATCTCAGTGTTCTCGACAGGCTCCTAATAAGAATCTGTAATGTGATAGGTCCCGACTTGGTGGCTCAACTACAGCCACTTTCACACCGGCGAGTGTGGCCTCCCTCTGTCTCTTTTACAAATATTTCCATGGCTTCTGATCCGACGAACTTAAGTCACTGGTGGTCCCACCACAAGAATTTACACGTACAACCAGACTGGCAACTGGGTCCCACAAACTTGCGTTCCTGACAGCTATAAAAGATCTATCATAAGTTTATGTGCGTTTTGGTGCAGTGGATATCGGCTCGAAATGACAAATCGGGGAGCCGAGTTCGAATTACAATTAAATTCTTTGCATTTACTTACGCACAAACACCCTTTGGAAAGGTATTAATCCGTCACTTCTCTCTAGTTATGAGTTAAATAATAAAACAGATAGGGTTTTCTAACTTTGGCTGACAACCAGTTTATCGCAGAAAGCTATGGCAAACTACTGCGGGATAAACTTCTGCCCAGTCAGTCATGTCTCTTTCGAGACATGATCGGCCAAAATGTGTATCACGTATGACACTTAACTGACTGAATGAATATAATAGCTGGAAACATGATTAAGGCTTCTACTGGGCATAAAGTGGGGGACCGATTTCCTATTGTTTTTAAGTAATAAACTGATCCCCCACTAATTACTACATAATAATATAGTACATCACTTCCCCAATCTAGTTATGAGTCAAATAATAGGACAGATTAGGTTCTATAGTCTTGTTCGGCAACCAGTCTACCGCAGAAAGCAATGGCAACCTACTGTGGGATAATCTTCTGACCAGTCGGTTATGTCTCTTTTGAGACATGATCGGCCAAAATGTGTATCACGTATGGCACTAAACTGACTGACTGTATTTTACTAGGACGTGAATAGTGATTTTTCAAGCGCAGCTTAAGGCCGAATATTTGTGGTACCAAGTAAGGATAAAACTTACTACTAAACTTTAATGTCTCTAAGGAGACAAGCTTGCTGACCATTACACCACGTTCATGTGCCCAGAGTTGATTTTCTGAACGATGCTTAGCTATGGCGCAATGCCGAATATATAGGCACTCAGTGAGGGTCGAAATCACTCGTAATGTTTCTATCGAGCCAAGCTCGCAAATCATTACACCACGTCAAGGTTTCCAAGAAGCGACCTTGAATATGTGACAGTGTTGTGTATGTCGGATGAATGGTGATGAATTAATTCTCGCGATGATTGACTAAAGTGTTAATGAATAAACATGTCCCGAATCAGATTAGCTTTGTTTGGGATTGTCAGGTTTAGCTTATTTTTTCTTGGGCCTTGTGCCACAATTGTGTTTCTTTAATACAATAAAAGAAAATCATCATTGTACAACTCATGCAGTGAGTCCTTGTTGCAAATGTTGGAATTTTTGGAAATGAATTAGTTTTGAAGACAGAAAGGTTTGATAAAAATCGATCTATTACATTCGGTATTATGGATAAACATCTAGAGATAATACACTTTCCTATAAAATTGATTTGAAATTTTGACTTTAATGTAATTTGACGTTACATTTAATAAAAAAAACGTGTAAAGAAAATTTGTGTTATTCTTCCAGAGTTTTCTATGTTTTCTAATTATTTCTAAGTGCCTGTTTACGTGGAGTTTCAGGAAACAGTTTTTTCTCGCTTAGCCAGTGGTATAACATGACAAAATTAAAAATACGATTCTAGAATTGTATTTGAAATTTTTTTCCTAGAAATAAATGTCATAGTGTAGGAAAAATATTAATGTGAATTTTTTTATATTTAATGTGAATTCTTTTTTTTTTTTTTGTATTAGTCTGAAACTGTGGTTTTAATATTTGCTTGGAATTTTCTTTTTATAGTTAATAAGTGAAAGTGTTACAATAAAAATCTAAGAACGAATGACAAAAAAGAAGGAACAATAAAAAAATCAAAACTAGACAAATGAGAATTAGGATGATACAGAGTGTGGCAGAAATTCCACCCTCATAAACGAAAGTTATTAGCTAGGTGAGGACAAAAGTGGCACTAATAGACTAAAACTATCACCCGGTTCACACTCCACCCACGTCGAGTGAACAGGTGAAGAGGCTCATCCCTTGTTTCATGTTTAGGATGTGGTTTCCGGTTTTTCTCTTTTCTCTTTTCTAATCTTCTCACTCTTATGTAGCCCCCTGCACATCAGTGGCGTTACCGCCTTGCTTGGGGTGATATGATTAAAAAAAATATGCTTACAAATGTAGGAGATATTTCTGCCGCGCCCATTATGATTTTATTTTTTTAATCGTTTCACCCCAAGCAAAACAGTACCGCCACTGATGCGCGGGGGGAGGGGGACATAAAAGAGTTAAAGCTTAGACAGGAGGTGAGCAAAGGGAAAGACGAACCAGACACATAGAAAGGGCAAGAGATGGATTGGAATACTGATATAATGACAGTTGCAAAGGTAGAGTGAGAAAGAAAAAGGACAAGATACACGGGATAATGTGGAAAGAACGAGGAAAGGACGAGTATCAAATGGATAAGAGATGGGAATTGACATTGCTGGAGGTTGTAGCTGTCAGGGAAGCAAGGATGCGGAAGAGAGATCCATAGGCGGAAAGTGCGTGAATAGAAGCTGCTGGAGTAGAATTGTCGGCTGCATTTGGTAGATTTAACGGTAAAAAGGTGCGACCTTGTTGCCTAGATATGTAGATACTGAATGGTAAATCTGTTAGGGTTAGGGCTAGTGTTAAGGGGCTAGGGCTATAGCTAAGTTTGAGGCTAGGGTTAGGGCTAGGGCTAGGGTTAAGTGGCAAGGGCTAGAGCTAAGGTTGAGTGACTAGGAGTAGATATAATGTTGCCTAGGGTTAGGAATAAGGCTAGAGATAAGGGGCTTGGGCTAGAGCTATGGTTAAGCATATGGTTAAAGCTAGAGCTAGGGTTAATTGGCTAGGGTTAAGGTTAAGGGTAAGGCAAGGGCTAGGTTTAAGTGGCTACGGCTAGAGGTAAAGTTAAGTATAGGTTTAAGACTAGGGCTAGGTTAAGCGGTTAGAGCTAGAGGTAAGGTTAACGATAGGGTTATGGCTAGGGCTAGTGCTAAGGCTAACGCTAGAGCTAAGTTTAAGTATATGGTCAGGGCTAGAGCTAAAGCTAAGTTAAGTATAGGAATAGGGCTAGGGCTAGGGTTAAGCAGCTAGGACTAGAGCTAACATTAAGGCTAGAGTTAGGATTAGGGTTGGGGGCTTGGGTTAAGTGGTTAGGGTCAGTGCTAATATTAAGGCTAGGGTTACGGCTAGGGCTCGGGTTAAGTGGCTAGCGATAGAGCTAATATTAACGTTAGGGTTAGCTCTAGAGCTAGGGTTAAGAGGCTAAGGCTACAGCTAATGTTAAGTCTCGTGTTTGGGTGAGGGCTATGATTAAGTGCTAGTTCTAGAGCTAATTTTTCAGGCTATTGTTAGAGCTAGGGTTAAGGAATCAGGGCTAGTGCTAGGGTTAAGGGATCAGGGCTAGAGCTAGGGTTAAGGGATCAGGGCTAGTGTTAGAGCTAGGGTTAAGGAATCTGGGCTAGTGCTAGGGTTAAGGAATCAGGGCTAGTGCTAGGGTTAAGGGATCAGGGCTAGAGCTAGGGTTAAGGGATCAGGGCTAGAGCTAGGGTTAAGGGACCAGGGCTAGTGTTAGAGCTAGGGTTAAGGAATCTGGGCTAATACTAGGGTAAAGGGATCAGGGCTAGTGCTAGGGTTAAGGGATCAGGGCTAGAGCTAGGGTTAAGGGATCAGGGCTAGTGTTAGAGCTAGGGTTAAGGAATCTGGGCTAATACTAGGGTAAAGGGATCAGGGCTAGTGCTAGGGTTAAGGAATCAGGGCTAGTGCTAGGGTTAAGGGATCAGGGCTAGTGCTAGAGCTCAGGGTTAAGGAATCAGGGCTAGAGCTCGGGTTAAGGAATCAGGGCTAGTGCTAGGGTTAAGGGATCAGGGCTAGAGCTAGGGTTAAGGGATCAGGGCTAGTGTTAGAGCTAGGGTTAAGGAATCTGGGCTAGTGCTAGGGTTAAGGGATCAGGGCTAGTGTTAGAGCTAGGGTTAAGGAATCTGGGCTAGTGCTAGGGTTAAGGGATCAGGGCTAGTGTTAGAGCTAGGGTTAAGGAATCTGGGCTAATACTAGGGTAAAGGGATCAGGGCTAGTGCTAGGGTTAAGGGATCAGGGCTAGAGCTAGGGTTAAGGGATCAGGGCTAGTGTTAGAGCTAGGGTTAAGGAATCTGGGCTAGTGCTAGGGTTAAGGGATCAGGGCTAGAGCTAGGGTTAAGGGATCAGGGCTAGTGTTAGAGCTAGGGTTAAGGAATCTGGGCTAATACTAGGGTAAAGGGATCAGGGCTAGTGCTAGGGTTAAGGGATCAGGGCTAGTGCTAGGGTTAAGGAATCAGGGCTAGTGCTAGGGTTAAGGAATCAGGGCTAGTGCTAGAGCTCGCGTTAAGTGATAAGGGCTAGTGCTAGAGCTAGGGTTAATGAATCAGGGCTAGTGCTAGAGCTTGTTTTAATACAGAGTTAGGTCTAGACCTAGGGGTAAGTTGCTAGGGCAAGAGTTAGTGCTAAGGCTAGTGTTAGGGCTAGGGATAAGTTTAAGTTGCTAGGGCTAGAGCTAAGTTTAAGACCCAGGTTTGGGCTAGAGCTATGGTTAAGGAGCTGGGGCTAGGGCAAAGTTTACGTCTCATTTTAGGTCTTGGGTTAGGGTTTAGTGGCTAGGACTAGAGCTCAGGTTAAGGCTAGATATATAGCTAGGGCTAGCATTAAGGCGCTATAACAATAGCGAAGGTTACGTCAAGGTTGAGGGGTTGGTCTAGCGTTAAATGGGTAAGGTTAAGGCTAGTTTTAGGTCTAGGGTAAGGGTTAGGGCTACGGCTAGGGTAAAGATGCTAAGGCTAGAGCTAGGGTTAAGGCTATGGTTGAGCTAGGGCTAGGTTTAGGGGGCTAGGGATAGAGGTAAGGTTAGGGCTAGGGCTTGGGCTAAGTTTAGTGGGGCTGTGACTTAAACTTAGCTCTAGTCTTAACCTTAAGACTAGAGCTAAGTTTAAGTCACAGGTGAAGGCTAAGGCTAAGTTTAAGTGGCTAGGGCTAGAGCTAAGTAAGTCTTGGGTTAGAGCTAGGGCTAGGGTTCATGGGCTAGGTCAAGAGCAAAGGTTAAGGAAAAGGTTAGTGCTAGGTCTAGGATTAAGTGGCTAGGGCTAGATCTAATGTTAAGACTAGGATTAGTGCTAGGGCTATGTTAACGGGCTTGTGCTAGTGCTAGGTTTAGCGCTAGGGTTAAGAGGCTAGGTCTAAAGCTAAGATTAAGTCTAGGGTTAGGGCTATAGAGTTAAAGGGATAGGGATTGAGTTAAGGTTAAGGGTAGTTTTGGAGGCAAGCTCTGGAGTGTGAGGTTATCGAGGGCTACTAGGATCAGGTCATATGGCTTAGGTTAATATGTCTAACGAAGCTGTGCATAGTGGCGCAGAATTGCGCATCTATGAAATTCATTCAGTGGGTCTCTTGATACATTCGGGAAGTAGTAACCGATCAGCACTCTAGGTGTGCGATCACGCTGGTAAAAAAAAAGCAAGGTTGATGAGCTGGATTCAGATGATTACCGGCTCATACCTCTGTATTTAAGAAGATCCACCTGGCAGCGGTCCTGAATGACGCCAGATACAAACCCAACTTCTGAAGGTGGATTAGCCTCTTATATCATGACCACATTTGTATGTTACAAGTAAACGGTAAACGATCGGGCCCTTTTGCTTTGTTACTCACTGTCACCCGTACTTTATGCTTTGGCTTTGGTTCCTCTCTTCAGCTGCTAAGAGACAGAGAGTGCAGACCGGCTCTACTGGGGATTGGTCTCCCTGGTAGTCTTTGAGTCAGGTTACTCAGGCAAAAGCGAAAGAATTTGCCTTTTAGAGTGAAACAGATAGTGTTTATCTCGTTGCTAACCGTATTAAGAATAGTGATATAAATTTAATCATATCGCCCCAAGCAAGGCATTTTACTGCCACTGTTTTGCAGAGGGTTACAGGAAAGTTATGAGAAAGAGTGGCAGGTTATAGGGGGTGTCAGGAAGTGAGTCAGAGAATGCTGAGAAAGCTTATGAGAGTGGAGTGGACAGAGAAAGGAGCATGAGAGAGAGGATACAGTTTAGTGAGATAGGAGATAACTACTGATTTTACATTTAAATTCTTGGAGATTGTAGCTGTCGAGGAAGCAAGTAAACGGAAGGGAATTCCACAGGCGGGAAGTGCGAGAAAATAAGTTGAGTAGAATTTGCGTTTACATTTTATTGATTTCACAGGAAAAGGATAGGACCTAGTTGCTAATCTTGTGGCTCTAGTAAATACATATACAGGCGGCACCATTGAGCTAAGTTCATTGAAGCAGAAGCCGTGAAATATTGCGAAAGGGAGAATCTTATGTGTGAAGGCGAGTGAACACTAAATTTAACATAAGAATATATATAAGCGATATACACAAAATTCATACAATCATATACAGTCAAAATTTTAATTTTTTTTCCCATTTTGTCTTTATTATGTTTTTTTTTTCCTTTTTTATTTATAGTTTTTCTTTACTTTTTAGGCTTACGGTCTATCACGTTGAATACACCGGTTCTCGCTCGATCGCCGAAATTAAGCAAAGTTGAGCCTGGTCAGTACTTAGATGGGTGACCGCTTGTGAATACCAGGTGCTGTAAGCGTTGAGAGACGGATGTGCGTTGTGGTGCAGTGGATATCGGCTCGGAAAGCGAAATCCGTGAGTCGAGTTCGAATTCCAGTTGAATAGCCTGCATTCACTTAAGCACTGGTACCCTTGGGAAAGGTATTAACTCATCCCTAACCTCCAGTTATGGGTTAAATAACAGGGTAGGATTGGGGGACCCTCCCTTAAAAAGAAATACCCATGAATCTTGATACTCGAAAAGGAAAAAGTATGACTAGACACAAAATTAATATAAAAACAACAATAAATTGTTGAAAGAAAAACGTATGACCAGCAATAAATAAATAAAATTTAGTTGGCAATAAATGACCCGCCGATGTTGATATGCCATAAAAACAACAAAAAATCTTTAGTTTTTAATGTATATTGTTTTTTTTTGTGTTTGTTTGTGTGTGCTAATATCTATGTGCTGTGTTTATTTTGTACACATGGGTGGTTTTTATTTAGGACTAGCAGTATAGCCCGGCGTTGCTCGGGTGTAATGAAAGCTTTAAAACTAGCCTAAGGAATATTTGTGTCAATTTGGTGAGAATCGGATAAAAATTGTGGATTTGTATAAAGGACATACAGACAGATAAACAGACACACACAAAAACATCTTCCTTTTTATATATATATATTATCGATTTTCTGCACTATTGTAAGAACTGCAACCTTGAAACTTCTGAAAATCGTTTTTTATGTCTTTGTCTATGAGTGTATCAAACTTCATTAAAATCGGACCACTCGTTCTATAAACCAATTTTTTTGATTATCGATTTTCGATATTAATCGGGGGTACCTGGACACAGATTTGAGCTAAGAACACTCGCAGACGCTTATAGTACAACTGTGTAAATTTTCAATAAAATCGGTTCAGCCGTTTCGAAGTCTATAGGTAACGGGCACACACACAGACACACACACACAGAGACAAAGTTCCATTTATAAATAAGTTTAGATTTATGTGTATATACGCGTGTTATGCGCGTAGTTTTAATTTTTTGACATTTCCGGTAAGATCGCTATATTTTGATACTAAGCTGCATACCTCTCAACCCTTCACCTCCAACCTGACATCACTAAAAGCGTGTGTTTTTCTAGGCTACTCCGTTTACCATTTTATTTTTAATATTCTGAATGAAATTAAATGATTTAAATTTCACGATCTGAGGTGATGGCTCTTACCCTCTTGAATACATCACAATTTAAAATCGTTTTAGATATGTGTTTCTATTCAATATATATCTATAACTATAAAAGTGACAAGGGTGGACGTTGTGTAAGTATTTTTTTGTTTGATAGATTCGACTTAGCGTCTGCATTTTGTGGTCTAGATCGACAGGATTTGCTCTCAGATGTAGATCAAAATTTTAGAACGCTAACGACACCTTGAATTTTTTCAGAAAGCCAAAATTAGGGGTAGAAAAATATGTATTACCAAACCACAAAATCAGGGATCAGTTTATGTATTGATTATAATATAGAATCAATCACCCCACTTTAAATTATCTATATTAATATATGTTGCCCTTCCCCCTCCCACCCTAATCCAATAGAGACATTCTAGATAGTTATCTATCTATATGAGATTGACGAGGGTGGACGTTGTGTGAGTATTTGCTATGTGAATTCATCATGTTTTTATTCTTATTATTCCTTAAACTACCCGAGTGAAACCTGGCTAATCTATGTCTATAAAAGTGACGAGGTGGACGTTGTGTAAGTATTTGCTATGTAAATTCTTCAGATGTTTTTTTTTATTATTATTCTTTAAACTACCCGAGTGAAACCGGGTTAAACTGCTAGTATATATATCGATTTCTATAAAGGTGACAAGGGAGGACGTTGCATACGTATTTGCTATGTAAATTCATCATCTGTTTTTCATTCATATTATTCCTTAAACTAACCAAGTGAAACCGTGTTAAACTACTAGTATATATATATATATGTTTGTGTGTGTGCGTGTGTGTATGGGAGCATATATTCATTCTCTTTTTTTATTAAATAATATAAACATATTTTGTTGATTTATTTTCATACTAATCCTCTCCAGTTATGTAATCAGTTTCTTTACGCTATGATAACAATTACCGCTATTTTACATTTTAACTAATTTCCGGTTAACCCTCCTCTCCCTCGTGTTGAAACGCTTGATTTGTACAAAGTTTCCTGATTACAACGTATAAATGAAAAAAAAAATGCAAATAGTTGCAACAGTTCGCGTTCATGTGATATTTTTTAAATTACGATCCAACCAGAATGTAGGTTTTATCACAGAGAGAATAAGTTAGTTTTGGTAACTTTTTCCAGAAGATGATCTTGGATAAGATTGAAAGTACTTGGGTTAAATAAAAAAATGTCATCTTTTTTATGAATTTACTTTTAACATCAAGAATTTTATAAGACAACCCCAGAGGACCAGAATATAAATTAGATGAGCACCATATGGTTTTAGTAATCAATGACAGACACACACACACACACACACACACACACACACATATATATATATATATATATATATATATATATATATAAGTAAATTAACTTAGTGAGCCAACAAACCTACCAAGGTTTCACCTAAACCGATCTTCAGGGAAGGTTAGCAGATGTTTATGTGCTTAGCTCTTTCTTTTTTACGACCATTTTTTCCTTCCGCGTATATACACGAAGGGTTATTGGAAACGAGTATAGTGATAATTTTTCATTATATATATATATATATATATATATATATATATATAAATGTATATAAATTGAGCATTAAAGTCAATATTGAATAGTGACATCCTGTTTCATGCTAAACGCCATCATCTGTCTTGACGATTAAGGCTAGCACGAAACACAGTCGCCCCTGGGTGGGTGTTTTCAATGTCCACTTAATATATATATATATATATATATATATATATAGTGTATCGAGGCAGCAGATAATTTTCTAAACATATAACTTTAAATGAATATCTATAATGTTTAATCACGAGCCGTTCTAAACATCGTATTTTAGCTTTAATTTAAGGTGAAATTCTTGGATATTGGAGGCCATTTAGATTAAATCAAAAGAACCTTCCCTTAATAAAATCACATTTCAATCTAGTCTTAACGCATTACGTTGCATTTAGACATATGGATCTGTTAACATTTTGGTCTCTCACGCGGTTTGACGTCATAGAACTACATTATTTTTACGAACTGCGTCTGCTATTCGGTGACTGTTATCTTGCTTAGCAATGTTTTATGTCAACACAAGATAAATCATCTTTGATGGCGGATGTATTTATGCTAACGTTCCTGTAACCTCTCTGAAGATGTCTCGTGTGAACCGAAAGCTTAGAACCAACATAATAAAAATATCCAAATGTTGGACAATTTTTGTCTTTATTTTAAACTGAAATTAAAGCGAAAATACGATGTTTTGAACGGCTCATGATTAAACATAATTAACATTCATTGCCTGTTATATTTAACAGTATATGTTTAGAAAAAATATTTAAGAAGTGGCTTGTCAACTTCAATGCGTCCAAGACCAAGCTGTTGTCTGTCAACCATCATAGGCAACCTCTCTTACCTCCCATATGCATGGACCAAGCGATTCTCCCTGAGTGCAATACACTACGCCTCCTCGGCCTTACCCTCTCTTCTGATCTCAAATGGAACCGCTACATCAAATCCATAGCTAAATCCACTGCTAAGAAGGTTGGGTCACTGTGTCGATCCAGGACGGTCTTTCTGCCTGAATCTATCCTGCATATATACAAGTCTACCATTCGACCCTGCATGGAGTACTGCTGCCATTTATGGTCAGGCGCCCCTGCCGCTCACCTCAGTGTTCTCGACAGGCTCCAAAGGAGAGTTAGTAACGTGATAGGTGCTGACTTGGCGGCTCGACTACAGCCACTTCCCCACCGTCGAGATGTGGCCTCCCTTTGTCTGTTCTATAAATACTTTCATGGCTTCTGCTCAGATGAACTTAAGTCACTGGTGCCTCCTCAACAGGTTTTTACTCGTGCAACCAGAATGGCAACTGGGTCCCACCCATTCACAGTTAGGTTAGCCAAATGCAGACGACATTTCTACTCCTGCAGCTTCTTCTCTCGCACTTCCCGCCTGTGAAACTCGCTCCCATATTCTTGCTTTCCTGACGGCTACAACCTCCAGAAATTTAAATGCAATGTCAATACTCATCTACTAACCACTTGACTCTAGCCTTTCCCCCACCCTGTATATCCTTCCCTTTCTCTCCTCCCTTGCAACTGTCATCACACCTGCATTTTCATCATTCTATTGCTTCTTTCTAATTGGTTTTTAATCCTCTTCTCCCACCTCTAATTCAGTTATATAGCCCCCCACACATCAGTGGCATTACCGCCTTGCCCGGGGTGAAATGATTATATATATATATATATATTCAAAATAATACCTAAACTGACTCTGTAAGTATCTAAATCCTAAAATTCTACAAAGGTAAACTTTAAGAAAAACGAATAACCGACAGAATCTAATTCCGTTAACATCCGTCGCACTAAGGCGTTGGATAAGAGAGGGGGAAAAAAATAAATCCGCAGAATAAAGACAAGACATACAATACTCCGCAGTAAAGAAAAAAAACCCAAACGGAACAAACCACAAAAAAAGAAGAAAAAGTGCTCGATACAAATACAAACAAATGCAAAAGTACAAATGAAAAGCAAAAGTAGAGCAAAGACACATAAAGAATCACATGTGCTATCTTGTGATTCTTTATATATATATATAAAATAAAATAGGAATAAAAGGCCGTAACAGAGCCCGCAGTATAAAGAAATTAATAGAGTTAGCAGAAAATGGTTCCATGTGGATTTGAAAAAGAGAGACGCGACGTGGAATATATCGTAATAGAACAATATGCTAACTTTGTCGCGCAAACGTGGAGAAAAACGTGAAAATATTTTTCTCTTTAACCGTTTATTTTAAAATCATTTTTGCTTTTCGTTGAAACGGTTGGTAAAATACAATGGGGCCTCACATCAGTGAGGGGGGCCGGTGTGCAATGAAAACCGTAGAGAGGAAGGCCCCGAAACGGTGCACATTCTCTCCTGATGACCCCAAGAGTAATAGATTATTTGAACTTTTACGAATTGGATTCCCAAAGACCGTCATAGAAGCATTGTGCCGATAGGATCAGTGGAATTTTAAAAGCTACCTTTTTGGTAAGTTTGAATTACTTTTGCAGTAATTTCCTTCTTCAGACATATGGCTAGGCCGTTGACTTTCAGGAATAGACTGAATGGCATCTGGGAAAAGTCCAGATGACACCTGGAAAGACAGGGGACACTGGGAAAGACCAGATGATCTCACCGGGCTAGCAACCCAGAGTTCATTTTAATATTGCTAAACGAAAGCTTAAAGGAAAATGCCCTCAGGGTTCACCGAAAGGGAGGGAGAATGATGAACCCAAACGGATTACCCGACAACGATTTGGAACTGGAAATGGACTAACGAATAGAGAAAACTCTATGGAATTTCCATGTGTCTGCGGTCGGAAATTCAGGTCCCAGAAAGGAGCTAAGATTCACCGGACTAAGATGGGTTGTGATTCCCAAATAACAGTTCAGGAGCAGCGCTCTGTATACTCAGATAAGACGTCGGAAAACCTAAGCCAGGATGCATACCACAGTGCCGAGGATATCCACGCTGTTGAACCAGAGTTTAGGTCACAACCCAGATTACCAAGAATCAAATTTCCATCAGCATCCAACTCGGAAGCCTGGATTATGCTTGATACCATCATAATCAATAAGCTTCGTAAACATCTAGGAAATAAGGAGTATAACGAAAGGTTAATTAAAAGTAGCGAAATCATCTATGACGTTTGTAGGGAAATCTACGGCGTAAAAGAATCAAAAGAAAAATCACCAGCAAAGAAGAACAGACGGCAAAGATTGATGCTGGATCTTAGAAATAAGAAAAGACATTTGAAAAAACTAATCAGTACAGCTAATAGTGAAGAAAAAGAAGGTCTGATGAGTATTTGGCACGACCTGAAACAAAAACATAACGCTCTTAGCAGAGCAGAAAATTTAAGAAAAAGACGAGTGAAGAGGAAAAAAGAACAAGAGCGTTTCTTTCGAGAACCGTTTAAATATGCAAGGAACATATTTGATCAACCTAGATCAGGAGTACTCAAAGTGGAACAAAATGTTCTAGAAGAACATTTAAGAAATACGTACTCTGATCGAAATAAACATAAACCATTAGACCATAATGATAATTTATTTCAGCCGATTGAACCAAATATCAAATTTGATTCAAAACCGCCCACACGTGAAGAAATAAAACGAATAATATTCAAAACTAGAAATAAATCTTCACCTGGACCAAATGGAATACCTTTTCTTCTATATAAAAAATGTCCAAGCGTTCTTAAATGGCTACATACAAATATACATATTGCCTGGAGAAAACGCCATATTAGCAGTCAATGGATGATAGCAGATGGGGTTTATATACCAAAAGAAAAGAACTCTAAGGACATTAAACAATTTCGTCCAATTTCGCTGCTCAATGTAGAAGGAAAGATATTTTTCGCAGTTTTGGCCTCACGAATAACCAGATATCTCCTTGCAAATGATTATATCGACACTTCTGTACAAAAGGGCGGTGTCCCAGGAATAGCTGGTTGTTTGGAACACGGAAACATGATCTGGGAGGCAATAAAAAGAGCAAAAACAAATAAGAAAAATTTGGATGTGATTTGGTTGGATCTTGCTAATGCGTATGGATCGGTACCCCACCAAATGATAAAATTAGCATTAAAATTATTCCATATTCCAGAGGAAATATCGAATATGCTAGGAGCCTATTTTGATGGTTTTCTCATGCGCTTTACAACGAAGGAGTACACCACTAAATGGAATAAACTAGAAGTTGGCATTGCAATGGGTTGTACGGTATCACCCATACTTTTTGTTCTAGCAATGCAACTGATTCTGAAAGCCGCAGAAAACAATGCTGCTTTTGTAGAGCTAGGTGGGGGTGTTCAAATACCACCAATAAAAGCGTTTATGGACGATACTACGATCCTTTCGAGTAAGGAAGATTCGACGCGCAAACTGTTAAGCTTATTGGACAATTTGATAGGTTGGTGCAGAATGGCATTCAAACCTAACAAATCTAGAAGTCTTTCTCTTAGGAAAGGAAAACTAAAAGAAAATATAAATTTCGAAGTAGGGAAACAAAGAATACCTACTGTGACAGAGAAAGCAGTTAAAAGTTTGGGCCGTTGGTATGATCACCAAATAAATGATTCCAACCAAATTAAGGAAACATGTCAGGCTTTAAAAGAGGGTCTTAATAAAATCAATTTGTGTCCGCTCCAAGGAAAATACAAGGTGTGGTGTCTTCAACACGTATTTATTCCTATGCTTTTGTGGCCCCTTCTTGTGTATGAATTTGGCATAAATCAAGTAGAGACAATGGAGAGAGTAATAAATAAATATATTCGAAAATGGTTGGGTTTACCTCCAGGTCTCTCTGATATTGCGTTGTATTGTAGACAGGCAAAATTAAAACTGCCGTTTAAGTCAATTGTAGAAGAATTCAAATCCGATAAAATCAGGCTACAATTGATGTTAGATGACTCAAAGGATAAAGTAGTTAGATCGTTAAATCCTACTTTAAAAACAGGCAGAAAGTGGAAGGTCAGAGACACAATAAAAAGTGCTAACGACCATCTAGCCTTCAAAGAAGTCATTGGATACACTCAAGCTGGAACTCAAGGGTTAGGAAGAATTGAGAACCAGTGGTGGTCGAAAACGTCTGGGAAGGATCGCCGAAACATGGTCATCCAGGATGTAAGGAACGACGAGGATGATAAAAGACTCTTAAAAGGTGTTCAACAATCGCAACAAGGCCAATGGACAAACTGGGAGCAAGCCCTACAGAAATCTCTTAATTGGCAAGATATTTGGCAAATGGCTCCTATTAGGTTGAATGTTTTGATACGGTCTACGTATGATATGCTTTCGACTAAAAACAACCTAGTGAAATGGAAAAAAGAAAATGATCCAACTTGTCCCTTGTGCAAAGAAAAACCTCAGACATTAGAACATGTCCTTAGTTCCTGTAAGACAGCTCTGGCCAATGGAAGATATACATGGAGACATAATAATGTTTTGGATGAGTTGGTCAGAGTCATAAAAAAGTATATGAAGCCTGATTCTTCGAAGTCAACCCAAAAATTTGTTACAAAAGGAGGAAGAATTTATGCCTCTTCTAAACAGCCCAAAAACTTAGCTACACTTGGACAAAACCTTCTTAAATCTGGTAACGATTGGGAAGTCTCTGCAGACCTTAAAGGCTGGAGTATCAATTACCCAAAAATAATCTCAAAAAAGGGTTTTCGACCAGATATTGTTCTGTTCTCAAATAAGAACATTATTTTAGTGGAATTAACAATTCCTTATGAAAGCCGAATGGAACAGAGCCATGATTTTAAAGAAAGTAAATACGACGATTTAAAATCACAGCTGGAAAAAGAAGGTTATAGTGTAAGCATTAAGGCCGTGGAAATTGGAGCAAGAGGATTTGCGTCAAGCACCCTGTACAAATTTTTGGGTGAAATAGGAATAAAAGGCCGTAACAGAGCCCGCAGTATAAAGAAATTAATAGAGTTAGCAGAAAATGGTTCCATGTGGATTTGGAAAAAGAGAGACGCGACGTGGAATATATCGTAATAGAACAATATGCTAACTTTGTCGCGCAAACGTGGAGAAAAACGTGAAAATATTTTTCTCTTTAACCGTTTATTTTAAAATCATTTTTGCTTTTCGTTGAAACGGTTGGTAAAATACAATGGGGCCTCACATCAGTGAGGGGGGCCGGTGTGCAATGAAAACCGTAGAGAGGAAGGCCCCGAAACGGTGCACATTCTCTCCTGATGACCCCAAGAGTAATAGATTATTTGAACTTTTACGAATTGGATTCCCAAAGACCGTCATAGAAGCATTGTGCCGATAGGATCAGTGGAATTTTAAAAGCTACCTTTTTGGTAAGTTTGAATTACTTTTGCAGTAATTTCCTTCTATATATATATATATATATATATATATATACGCACTTATATTTTCATACGTTTTATCCCTGGTACTGATCACTTTAACCCCAAAATACAGTATACCTCAAAACTATATGAAAGTGGTAACGTAAAAAACAAGATACTGTAACGGAGGGACAATTTAATCAGCGATGAAAAAAACAAAAAACAAAAAAAAAAAACAAAGCAATAGCAATCACTCTTGCTATAAATCCTGGCAGCTTACCCAAAATGTCTTCATCTTGGCATTTAAGAGATAGTCGATGACGATTATGCCAGTTCCCTCCATCCAGTGTCCCCTCAGCTCAAAATTACGCAGTAATTACTCACCCCTCTTGTTCTCTCCCAAATTTCCCCCATTTTGACTGTCCAACAATAATGAATCGATGTCATATTTCCATTGCTGCATCGACTAATTGAGCTGTGCTTATTGCAAACGGCCACCGATTACAAAACGCCCCTTCTCTAACATGTCAATAAAGTCCTGAAATATATTACCTTCGAAACAGTTTAATGCGTTATAGTCTATTCAAACCTAATGGTTGACCTGAAAATGTACACGACAATATAACGCTTCAATGTAAAAAGTTGTCCAATAAACAACTAATCATATCATGTTATTTATGAATACGTGTGACTTGTTGGTTTTGCAATTATACAATAACGGAGGTTGGCAGGTTGTCTAACTTTTACAGTTGATTTTTTTTAATTCTATTCGTTTTTTACGGCTTATCGGCCCATGGTAGGTTATTAAAAAACCAGAGAGTATTTTTAGATTATAGAAATTTTCGGATACATGCTGGAGGGGTGATTGATTCATTATTTTTTACAACTCATTAATTTTTTGTGTGTTAAAGCAAGAAAGAATTTATAATTGTTGTCAATGTGACAATCAGAGTTGCTTACCGTAAAGAAAATTAACACCAATATTATTAATTTTAACGAACTAGTGATACAAATTTTGATAATTAACCTATACATTAATTCTCTCTCTAAAGCGACGCTGGAAAAACTCGATCCTCTATGCAATTTAATTTGGGATAAAAACGATTCTCTCTTCAAATAGACTTTGGAAAGACTCGATTCTAGTGACAACCTGTCTAGAAAGAAAAATTCAGTTCAATACCGACCTGAAGAGGGATTGACACCGTCAATTCATATAGGCTATAACAACCCACAGATACTTTCGTTGTTGCTCTTTGTTGAATCGAATTGAATACTACTTTGGAATACTGTCTGGTGCAAGTTTGGATTTGCAGGTGGTGGAATGAATAATGCTAATCTAATTGTTCATCTTAAAACCGAGAGTGAATTCTCGTTCGCTTAGTTATATTCACTTCCGCGCCAAAATGCCAGATACAAGTCAGGGATACTCAAATCAAACAGGCACAAAGATTTAAATAACTGGGAAGGGTTCTAACAGAAAACGGAAAGTGAGACACAAAGATCCGAAGGCGAATTGGCATGGCAAAGGACGCGCTCCAGAAGCTGAATAAAGTATTAAGAAACAGGAACATTTCTGAGTTGCTTTATTCACATTTGTCCTCATCTTTATTTTCATATTTACAACGTTCCAATTTTCTCCAGTTGACTAAATTTTTGAACCGAACAGTTTATTTCAATCACTTGGCTAGATTGTTCTCGTGCCATAAGCCATGTCACTTCATTTATATTCCTGAGATCCAAAAGCAGAAGGATGCATTCCAGAAGTTGAGCAAAGTATTAAGAAACAGGAAAATTTCGCTAGAAACAAAGAAGAGAGTACTGGATTGCTATGTGATGTTGGTTCTTCAACATGGCAGTGAATATTGGACAATATCTGCGAAGATGAATGAACAACTTGAAGGAGCTGAAATGTGATTCTACAGAAGGATACTGCGAGTATTATGGATCGAGCATGTGAGCAATGATGAGGTTTTGGAAAGGATGGAAACGAAAAGGAAATTAATATTGAAGAGACAGCTAAAGTTCTTGAGACATGCAGTGAGGAAGGAGAGCTTGGAGAACCTGATACTAACAGACCGGATAGAGGGAAAAGAGACAGGAAAAAGCAGTAGATAACATATTTGAAGGGTCTGATCAGTTGGATGACAGAACGAGGGTTGCGTGATGTAACATGAGAAAGCGTGCTAAAAGCCACCAGGGATTGAGAGATGTTGAAAGACGTGATCGCCTACATCCTGAAAGAAAAGGGCACATAAAATCATCTTTATCGTCAAAAAGATTCTCACAGTCTAAGTGTATTTCCTTGCTTTAAATAGCCTGCGATTGGTTGATAAGCCGTCAAAAATGAATCAAACAATTGATCACTCTAATAGATTACCATCTTAAGACGCGACGAGACTTATAAAAGTGATAGTCCCAGCGGCCATTTTTTCTCAGGGTCGGTGAATTATCTAATAGAAAATATGATCCCTCTACATTTGTGCAATGAACAATCATGTCAGTCCGAAGACATGTGAAAGGTGTTTTTATTAGTTTGACAAAACCTTCATTTTCTAAATCTGGCTGCAAATTTTTGCTGTCTGATGACAATGAAGTACACTACCGGCCATAACTATTAGGCCACCCCAGTTTTTTTTTAAAGAAATGGTGTATTTCCTACTATTTTTAGTATTTATTGCCAAGTGGATAATTCTAAATGAAAATAGAATGGTTCTTTTGTTAATACTGCACAATACTATGTGCACCTAATGAACTGTTCTTGTGTCCAGATTTTGTGCTCTCTTCCCTATGCTAATCTCTTCTTATTGAGTGAAAAAAAAAAGGGTTCCTGGCTACCTTGTAAAGTTTTCGAAGTAATAATAACAAAAGAACCATTCTATTTTCATTTAGAATTATCCACTTGACAATAAATACTAAAAATAATATGAAATACATATTTTTTTAAACTGGGGTGGCCTAATAATTATGGCCGGTAGTGTATGTATATATATATATATATATATATATATATATATATATGGTACGATGGTTAAATTGTCGCTATTTGGTTTGTAAAATTTTGCAAAGTAATAACAAAAGAATCATTCTATTTTCATTTAGAATTATCCACTTGGCGATAAATACTAAAAATAATATGAAATACGTATATGGCTGGTAGTGTAGTTTTCCTCGAACGCTGGGAAATCTTCG